>JAXQQM020066017.1:0-62628 GCA_034641835.2 Pinus albicaulis | reverse complement strand
TTATTAATGGCTTCAACCAGACCATTTTCTTGTGGATAGTACGGAGTGGAACTATCATGGCGTAGGCCAAGTTGTTCTGTCAGTTCAGTCATCATGATATTCCGAAAATGACTTCCATGATCTGTAATAATAGCTTGAGGAACACCGAACCTAGCAATTATGTGATTAAATACGAATGTTGCAGCAGTCTTGCCGTCAGCTGAATATGTAGGCATCGCCTCGGCCCATTTCGTAAAATAATCTACTGCGAGAATAATATAGGCATGCCCCCCAGCCGAGTGAGGGTTACATGTGATGAAATCGATACCCCATTTTGCAAATGGACCAACAGCAATTATAGGGTGAAGAGGAGCGGGTGGCGCGCGCATTTTTCTATCAAAAATTTGACAGTTGTGGCATTTCCGAACCGCATAAATGCAATCTTTGAACAACGTTGGCCAGAAATAACCTGCACGCAATATCTTTTGGGCTGTGGCATACCCAGACATATGACCGCCACATGCTCCAGAATGACAGTCATTTAATACCTTTCAGCTTCTTCATGAGTTATACAACATCGGAAAACAGAATCCGCTCCTCGTCGATAAAGTGTATCACCAATGATATTATATTGTTGGGATTGGAAGCGTATTTTCCGTCGCTGAGTTCGTGAAATGTCAGGCCAAAAAGATTGGGTTTGGAGATACACAATAATATCCCCATACCATGGATCAAGCGTACTGATAAGAAACAAAGATTCGTCCACAATGGACTCTTCTGCCACTGTTTCAATATCAGTAGAGGGGAAATCACACATCAGTTCCGCAAAAACCAAAGATTTCTTTGCCTTGGATTTTTCAAATTCCAAGTCAAATTCTTGCAGGATAACTATCCATTTGGAATATTTGCCCCCTAGTAATTTTTTGGTCAAAATATACATCATAGGGTTGCAATCAGAAATTATTGTGGTTTTACGTAACAAGATATAATGTCTAAAACGTTGGACAAATTGAACAGCTGCCAAGGCCAATTTCTCCACATGTGTGTATTTGATTTCAGTCGGATTCAGATTTCAACTAAGATAATAAATCACATGTTCATTGTGAGATTCATCTTCCTGAACTAGTACCATCCCAATAGTGGAATGAGAAGCAGCAAGATACAAAATGTAATATTGGTTGTAGTTGGGAGGATGCAATAACGGTGCATGGGTCAACGCGTGTTTAAGTGCATCAAAAGATCGATCAGCGATCTCGTCCCAAAAGAACGGAATGTCCTGTTTCAACAACCGGGTAAAACCCTTTGCAAGCTCGGCATAGTTCGGAATAAACCTACGTAAAAAGTTTGCTTTCCCCTGCAAACTTTGGAGTTGGCGTAATGTCGAAGGAGGAGGCAATTTAACAATAGCTTCGACCTTCGATGGATCGACACGAATGCCTGATTTCGAGACAACAAATCCCAGTAATCGACCCGATTCTACGCAGAAAACACATTTATGTGGATTCAGCCTTATCCGATAATGCCTGCATCTCATAAACATTGCTCTTAAATGAGTGGGATGATCGGCCCGACGTAATGAATGTGCCGGTAAATCATCAAGATATGGCTGAACGATGTGCTTAATGTCATGAAATGCATAAGACATAGCCCGTTGAAAAGTTGCTCCAGCATTCTTTAGTCCAAAAGGTAGTTTACAATAGGCAAACATTCCCCATGGACAAATGAAAGCTGTTTTAGGTTGATCTGCAGGGAGTATGTTTATTTGATTGTAGCCTGAAAAGCCATCCATGAAGGAAAACAATTCACTACCAGCACAATCATCGATTATTTGATCGATATAGGGAGTTGGATAATTGTCTTTTGGACACGCTCGATTAATATTCCTATAATCGATACATACTCTTATAGTTCCTTGTTTTTTAGTCACAGGAACAATATTTGATACCCAATCCATTAAGGGAATTGGATAAATGAATCCTACTTTAAGTAATTTTTCAACTTCTGTTTTTATAGTAGCAGCTTTTCTAGGATGTATTTGACGTAATCGTTGACGAACAGGTTTAGCATCTGGGTAAGTTTTGATTTCATGTACTACGATCGATGGGTCGATTCCTGGCATTTCTTCATAAGACCAGGCAAAAACGTCACGAAATTCTTGAAATAGGGCTTTATAAGTCTGAATTTCTTCATCTGAACAACAAGCACCTATATGAATGTTTTCAATTATTCCTGGTTTTACTGAAATGTCAATTGGAACCGTTCTAGATATATTTTCCAAATTTAACTCAGAATGAGGATTTTGCAATGGATTCTGAGGTTCCTTGGCATATTCAGCAGTAAAAATTGAAGCGAAATCATTTTCAAAATGATCTAATTCAGGTAAAAATGAAGATCGGTGATGTAGATCTTCCCATGGTAAATCATCAACAGACAAAAACTCACGAATTTGCTCATCTGTATGAACAATTTCAGGAAATGTTGTTGTTACTGAACTAGATATAGAAAGTGATTCCTCTTGGATCCCATTCATTGGATCAATTTCGGTTGAAGAGGGGTCGGAAAAAGACTGTACAGCCTGGTACGCAATTTCAAATGGACTCAAGGGCATCACGCCATCAAATGAGTCTATCTCGGATTCAGAAGGAAGAATCCAAGGATCATCAAACATAACTGTGTCTGACGAAATCATATGAATTGTTGCAGTAGAAGGTGATACGTTAGGAGGAGGAAAGGAAAAAGTTCCTAGTAAACCAAAATATTTAACCAATCCTACTCCAACATCCTTATAAGGGATAGCCGTTTTACCAACATGCTGGATTGTTTCTGTAGAGGCTGGGTCGGACGAAAAATAAGTTAACTGATCTATTGTTACGATCTTTCCTTGATATGGAAATTTTATGAGTCGAAAGACCGAAGAGACAACAGCAGTCATAGCATAAGACCAACTACGACCCAGTAGAAGGTTGTAATCTAGAGGGGCATCAACCACTTCCACATCTAGATTAACGATTTTCCCTTCAACCCCTATGGGTAAATCCTGCAAAATACCATAAGGTTGAAAACCTCGACCATTAAAAGCTTTTAGAATCGTCGGAGATTGGTTAAGTGTAGGAGAACCAAGAGATTTCCAACACTGAAACGACATAATACACGTTGAAGCTCCCTCATCAATCACAGTCCGAAAAATAGGTCTGTTTTTGACTAACACTGGAATCTGGAAAGCCATTTGGTGAGGAAGACGTGGTGTACTAGTTTCTAAATCGAAGATTATAAGGTTAGAATCCTGAACATCAACAGCTCCTATGGCAGACAATAATAATTTACGTTGTGCTGGACAAGATTGCAACACTTCCAAAGCCGACATTGCTAAAGGAGAAACAACTAAATCTTCAACAATGTTGTAATTCTGAGCAGCTCTCGCATGTGGATTGAAAGATGATTTACGAAGAACACCTTTAGCAGGCGGTTTGATTATCAAGTCTGGATTTTGTTTCTCGATCTGTAGCGGACCGGAAACAAAGTTAACTGATCTATTGTTACGATCTTTCCTTGATATGGAAATTTTATGAGTCGAAAGACCGAAGAGACAACAGCAGTCATAGCATAAGACCAACTACGACCCAGTAGAAGGTTGTAATCTAGAGGGGCATCAACCACTTCCACATCTAGATTAACGATTTTTCCTTCAACCCCTATGGGTAAATCCTGCAAAATACCATAAGGTTGAAAACCTTGACCAACAAAAGCTTTTAGAATCGTCGGAGATTGGTTAAGTGTAGGAGAACCAAGAGATTTCCAACACTGAAGCGACATAATACATGTTGAAGCTCCCTCATCAATCACAGTCCGAAAAATAGGTCTGTTTTTTACTAACACTGGAATCTGGAAAGCCATTTTGTGAGGAAGACGCGGTGTACTAGTCTCTAAATCGAAGATTATAAGGTTAGAATCCTGAACATCAACAGCTCCTATGGCAGACAATAACAATTTACGCTGTGCTGGACACGATTGCAGCACTTCCAAAGCCGACATTGCTGAAGGAGAAACAGCTAAATCTTCAACAATGTTGTAATTCTGAGTAGCTCTCGCATGTGGATTGAAAGCTGATTTACGAAGAACACCTTTAGCAGGCGGTTTGATTATCAAGTCTGGATTTTGTTTCTCGATCTGTAGCGGACCGGAAATAGGAGGAGTTGTATTTGATGTGTTGGCATTAGAAGACTCTCCTTCTTTGCCATCAACGGGATTCTTAGAACCGTAATCTTGCGATCGCGTCGCAATCCGTACATGAGACATCATCATAATAGGCTCTTCTAAAGTAGTCGAGGAAGAACCAATCATTTTACTATCTTGAATTGGAAAAGGATCCTTCAAGACAGCAGGTTGTTGTGATCCTTTAACGAGTTTCGTAACTTCCTCTCGATATGGACATTCTTTCGTGAAGTGATCTTGTTCACAAATGAAGCAAGGATAGCGAGGTTTACGTTTCTCATCATTGGATTCTTCTTTATCTGTTTTTTCTTTCGAATTTTTTCTGTTTTTTTTCCTCCCCTTCTTTTTACCACCGGATTTTGATTTGGCCGTAGATGTTTCAACGACATGAATGTCGGCGGAAACTTCGGGAGAGGATTCTCCTTTCAGGGAATCAGGTAAAGTTATAATTGGAGAAGAATTCTTTGAGGATTTCTTCTTACTTTTAGAACTTACTGTACCAATCATACCATCAGCGGCATGAGACCCTGAAGGAGCAACAGCTATTTGACCTTGTTTGGGAAGATCGTGAATTTTTTCATGTAGAGTACCTGACTGTGTATAGACGAGGTCTAGGTACTGAGCCTGAGCAATTACTTGCTCTTCAGTAACAACACCAGCCTTAGCTACGTCTTCAGTGATCTTAGGAAATAATGATTTAACAAACCATTCTGCCAAAATTTGATCCGGAATATAAACTTTCACTAAACGTCATCTACGTCGCCACTCATGGATATGATCAGAAATATACGTGGACGTAGATTGTTTTAGCGAAGTTAATAATTCTGTGCCATTGTCGTATCTGACAGGAAACTGGAAATGAGTTAAGAAAGAGGTTGCTAACTGACTGAAATTATGAAACGAGCCTCGTGGAAACTCAATGTACCATTTGGCTGCAAGACCTATGAGTGTTCTCTGGAAAAGACGTAAGCGAATCGAATCATCAATAATCGAATTAGATGCACACCAAAGGTGATAAGTCATAACATGATTTGATGGATCCTCTCCTGACTTACCTTCAAATTTTGGTATATCACTAGGCAACTTATGAAGCATTGACGGCCAGTTCTGATAATAAAAAATAGGATCATTTGTAAGGCGCATCAAATCAGGTAAGTCCAAAGTTGCGATGAACGATAATTGACGGTTAGGGTCACGAAAACCTTGAGAAGCCAAAGCAGATCCAGGAGGTGGATACCCGGGATAAATAGGAATCGGATTAGCATTAGGTATCGTATATCCTCCTGGATAACCAGGATGAATCGGACCATACTGAGGTTGTTGATAAGTATAACCAGGGTATGGTTGATAGCTTGGATTCGGAACATAGGGACCGAATTGTGGCTGTCCCTGGTACGGTTGATAAGTAAATTGAGGTTGACTCGTAACAACTGTACTTGTACCGGCTTGTCCTGCAGGCATCTGAACTGTGGTCTGAACTGAGGGTCCTGACTGAGGCACAGAGACTTGAGGGATTTTCACGGATACAGGGATAGCTGAACTCGGGGCTACAGATACTCCAGAAATAGGTGTGACAGGTTGAACAGGCATTGCGGCAGTTGCAGCAGTTTGGGGCGGAGTCTGAGGTGTACTATGCCCAGCCTGCTGAACTGAACTAGGTGCAGGAGTTTGAATAGCTAGCTGAACAGGCTGCTGGGTTGAACCAGAAACCAAAGGCTGACCAGGTTGATAAGGTAACTGCACATTAGGCTGCAAAGGCTGTTGATATTGGGACGGATCCCACACCATCATGCCGGGGTATTGTCCCGTAGAAGGTTGAACGTAAGGACCAAAACCTGGTTGAACGTAGGGTTGATAATAAGGTAAAGTTCTGACTCCTTGAACAGATGGTTGACCAGAAGGCTGTTGGTAACCTTGCATTGGGTACTGCCCTTGAGGTTGATAACCTTGAGGCACATACTGAAGTTGGGGTTGTTGAGGACCCTGAGGAGCATATTGAGTTTGGGGTTGACCTTGAGGAATTTATTGTCCTTGAGGTTGGTAACCCTGAGGTATGTACTGTCCTTGGGGTTGCCCCCCAAAATAATATGGATCCACAGTTTGTCCTGGGAAAAAGCTACCTTGAGGTTGTGCCCCGGGTGGTAACTGACTACCTTGAGGTTGCCCCCCAGGCGGTAATTGACTACCCTGAGGTTGCCCCCTAGGCGGTAACTGAGTTCCCTGAGGTTGACCCCCAGAAGGAAACTGACTGCCTTGAGCTTGAGGATTAGGAATATTACCAGACATCATATAAACTTGCTCTGCGTTCGACGTTTCAATTTTAAGTCCACCAAGACCAGATGATAACACGTTTTCGATGGGTTGAGGAGCTGCTCCTGAGAAAGTACCAGACAAAGACTGATATCCCGCAGGAACAGAAGGACCACCATGTAAAAATGATTCAGGCGTTTGAGAAAACATGGATGACTCTCCAGCCATAATAGATGACGGATAATATCCTCTGGGTGTAGGATGAAATGGAACTCGAGGTGGATAAAAAGCAAGACCCGGATTCTCTAAAAAATCAGTTAAAGAGAGATACCAAGGATTAGTTCGAATGGGGCTGTAGAAAATAGATTCACGCTCCCTAAGATTTAACGATTGAGGGGAGTTGGGAAGAGATATGTCTTCGTCTGGATTAGTAAGTTCTTCTATAGAAATTAGTCCAGAGGGAAGATTTTTTGTAATGATATTTCTTACCCTAGGTGAACCTGGATCGCTAGAAGTTGGTGAGATAAATCCTAAGGAAGTTTCTAACACGGAAGATTCAGTTTCAGGTTCAGAGATTTCAGGTTCGTCAGATAATTCACCAGAAGGAGAAATATTTTCAGTAACTTCGGAAATTGAAATTGGTTCTTGAATATATTATGTTGTAGGAATTTGATGATCAGGATGTATTACAATAGCAGAGGTTTCAACTTCTGTTGATCTAAGTCTACGGCTACTGTGTGGTACTAGAGCTCGAAGCCCTTCAAGATGACCTGGTGTAAATTCAGGGGGTTTCCCTTGTATTCTCCGGGATTGTCTCGGCAATTCCGCCACGATGAAAAATTATCTAATCACACGCAAACAAAGAAAAAATTTCAATGAAAACACCTAAAGTCTCTAAGAAACAAACAATTGAATCACTCGCTTAAAAAAATCTAAGAGTTCAAACCACACACAAACAAGTAACTTTCCGTACTAAAATCACTAGTTGGTGATGAAATCCAACTTAGTAGAGTTTTAACACGGAAAGGGCGGTTGGAACAGTTACCCCGACAACCTGCTTAATGAAACAGACTGGCACAAGTTTCTTCACATAACCATCTCGAGTGAAGAGAACCCCCCAGAGAGTCCAAGTGAGTCTAGTCGACGTCTGTTCCAGGTACAGTGGGATCTTCCCTCCACTGTCACCTTAGGAAAGAGTCCTAAAGATTATGGCCTCTAAGGTTACCAACTGAAACAAATATACCTGGGGGAACAGTCTACGATCCGACACACACGCAAGGGCAGAGTAACAAAGCTCAATCCCCTTGAAGGCTCCTTGAAATAATCCAAGGTTTACCGAAAAGTGACCCCTGGCTCCTCGACAATGGTCTATCCGAGGTTTACCGTTTTTAATACGTGTATATCTTCTATCGTTCCCAATGAGGAAGGATTGATTACCCCAGTGGTTCAGATATGATCTCGTGCTTAACTCCTTTAAGAGGAGCTTCCCAGAGCATACATGCAACAACTGGAATTCTTCCTACCGCAAGATATATCTACTTGTTTGTTTTATCTATCTTGGAGAGTTAATTACTCCCTACTCCAAGATACTAGCCTAAGCTATGTTGGTGATGAGAGCCCTAGAAATAAAAAGATTGCTAGATGAATTTTATTTAAGCGTTACTTTTAAGAGCTGTTTCTTAAGTCAATGGGTGCGGAAATGAAACTTTGTATGATGTGAAGACTCGACTTCCAAAAACACTAAAATGCACCTATGATGATATTCAATTCTTTTTCTTTCAATGAACTTTCTATCTAAAGAAGAGTTAGAGAATGCAACCTTTAAATTCCTTCTTCAAACATGAAAACTAATTGAAAGAAACTATTTTGTCTTTTCAATAAACTATCAAAGCTCACACGAAAACTCTTTTTCTTTTCCAAGCAAAAAGCTACAAAACAATTCTCTTTCGAAAGAAATCTACAAAAATTAAAACTATTCAAAACTACAAAGACTAATCTTGAGAACTAATCTAAATTGAGTAAAAGATTTTTATAGTTTTTATGAATGTTTCCCTTAGTTGTTCAGCAAACTAAGAATCTATTCGTTCAGATAACAAACAGATCAAAAACACTCAAAATATGTTTTTTTAAAACACTCAAAGAATGAAATTCAAAACTTTGAAGCAAGTTCTTTTGAAGATTTGCAAAGAAATCAAAAGGCTTAATTTCTCAACATAGGATGTTTCCAAAATCAGGTCGGATTCAAAAGACAAAAAGAGATCAATGTAATCTGAGATACTGCAAATTGTCAAAAATTCGAATCACTACAAAGACCAAGCAAGAAAAACAATCCAATCGGCAAAGTCTTCTAGAAAATCATCAAAACATTAACACTGTTGGAGTTCATTCAAAATGAATTCTTGATAGACATAATAACCAGTCTGGGCAGAAACCAAAGATCTAAAAGTAAACCAGAAAAAGAAACCTAGAAATTTTCTAAAATTTTTACAGGGTCTGCATGCAACCAGTGTCGACAGGTGCGGTCCCGCACTGTGTTCTATAAAGAACGTGCGAAACTGCCCGCACTATCAAAGTTATGCAGAGTGCGGTCCTAGCAAAAATTATAGGAAAACTCAAAACACTTCTAAATTTTCAAAAACAGAAAAGAAAATAAAGTACCCAGACAGATGTGAATCAATCAAAAACTAGAAAAAACGTTTCCTCAAGTCAAAAATCAAAGAGAACCAAAAACAACAAGTTCTTCCCCAGCGGAGTCGCCATTTTGTTGTGTAGATTAATCCGTCTTGCGGACAAGACCGATCTCTCTAGTACAAAAGGTAACTAGCAACAAAAAACCAATTATACTAATCTCTCTCTAAGCATATAAGATTTATAAAAACACTATACGGGTGTAAGGCCTACCTTATGTCCAACGCTTGCTTGATTTTGTTGAAGTCCTTCCCGTGCACTGAAAGAATGTTTCTCGTGAATCTGTAGTCACAAACAAGCAAAAAGATTAAGCAGCACCTGTATAGACATTATCATAAATCATAATTATCATAATGATCAAGGAATTTATGAAATAAACCATGAATAGACAGTTTAATGAGAGAAATGAGTATATTTGTATTAATTTCAAATGTAGAAAACCTTTACAACCTGTGCCTTGATGTTGTGCAGGTCTTCCCGGGGTCCGAAGCAGGAATCTCCTCTACTTTGACAAGCATTGCACTCTTTGAACCAAGACAACTAGAAAAGAGTGATTTAACCTCACAGAAAGTCTTAGTTATTTGAGACTGAATCTCAACAGCATTTAACTTCAAATCTCTTAAGCTTGAACTCCCTTTGAGGCTACCCAAGGCCTCTTTTTATAGTGGAAAAAAGGAGGTTTCTTGTTCCAAATATGAAGGGATAGAATCCTCCTTCAAAGGGATAAGCTCCTTATATCAAGGGGTTAGCTCCATCAAGTGAGGGATGCATGAACCTTCTCAAAGCGTATCCATTCCCGAAAATTCCCGTCTAGAATCTTCTAGAATTCACCTGGAATTCAATTTTTATCTTCATTTTCTCGCCTTTTTATGTTTTACAGAGGTCCGCACCCATTACACAAAGAACATGCGGTATGGTTCCGCAGGCAGGCTGAGATTTAGGTGCGGAACCGCAGGGAATGCATAGAGAAAGTGCGATACCAATTCTTAGGGGATTTTAGGGATTTTTCTTTGATTTTGAAGCTTGACATGAGGAGCTGATATATTGGACTTGCAAAAGGAGGAAGTATGAGTAATAATGAGCTCATACTCATGGTAAAATGTCAAGGTGACAATTTTCAGTGTAACAGTGCCTGGGATAACAGCCAGGACTTATAAAATAATATCTGAGTACATGAGATACGAATACAACCCAAATGCCCCCTATAAGCGGGGAAGGGCTCACAAAATCTGACTGATACATGCAAATCAAAGAGGCGCTGCAAGCGGCTAAGGCCGACATCATCAAATATATGGAGCTTCATCGAAGGCTGCAATGAAGAGGTCATCCGGGCATGTGGGGGGCTACCTGCGGGGCCACCCCCTCATGAGGGCTGAGACATCTCACACACACCCGGGAATCACCAAGAGTTGTTACTGCATCACTGAACCATCAAGTATACGGATCTCGATCATGCTGAAAGGAGCTGGAGTGGAGAAACAATCAAGTCAAAGGGAAATGAGAGATCCCTTTGCCGGATCCGAGGCACCGAATAAGAATGGAAGCTGGAACCAAGGTACACCGCCCTCTAGACTTGTCTTCTGGAATGAAGGAGCTGATGTCGATAGAAGGAGGTCCGCCATAGGTGAGGCAATGAGAGATCCCCAACTAAGGCACGAGAGAAAATAGTAGAGCGACGGACAGACTAATACCAATGATGATGGTGGAATGGAGGGGACTGAGTAGCGAATGGATGACTTCCCTTGCTAGAGCATAAAGGGCATGAATGACATGGCAGCGATTGATACAATATCATCAGGGATAAGGAACAGTGGGACTGGAGGCCATAATGTGTGACACAAGGGAGAGACCAAACAATGAAGGATGGAGGACTATAGCGGGGTACAAAGGGATGCGGGATAGACTCCATGAATGCGATGATGACTCCACTCGGATGCTCTAAACAAGGGCGACTCGATGGTGCTGCCACACAATAAAGGTCTAATGGGGGACCATGAAAACATGAGTACAAGATGGTAACTCATGAAGAAAATCAACATGAACAAAGACAAGTAAGGGGGCAAAGTGGTGCCCCAAGTACAAGTGTTGTAAGTGAAGAAATGCGATTTGAAGGAGAGGTGAAGTGACCCATCTTGGAAAAAATCTGTCTTGGTGAAGTATCAAATCACAAAAAACTAACAGATACCCATTTGAGGGCTCGTTGAGAGCTTTCTAACGGTGCAGACAGTTTGTCAAACGGAGCTACGGTATGGTCGCAGCAGGTGAAAGAAGAAACAAGGGTTCTCTTGTAATAAGGCAGTTTTCCCTCCAAATCCACTCATTTGCTAGTGTTGCTGTGGTGAATGTAGAGAGGAGAGAAGGCCCTAAATCTTGCGGCGAGCGTAGAGGACAAACTGACTGTTGGAATCGAGATCTGTTAGTTGCAGGTAAGAGGCCTAACCTTACTCTTTCATTTTGATGGATTGAAAGTTCAGATTAGGGCCCAGAATCTCAGGAATAGACCCCCTTGCATCTTTTTAGCCGGGTCGCACTTTTTGGGCCAAAATCTGCGACCTGGGACACAGGTTTTGGGCAAAAATGTGCGACCTATCTCAGGATTTGGCAGAAAAGTGCGACCTGGAAGATGAGGGGGTTTTGGTGCTGTTTGATGGCTGAGAGTTGGGTTTTTGTGTTTGGTTATAGTATTCCCTATCTGTAGGCTGACAAAGATGATGTTTTTATGCAGATATGGAAGATATACAGGTGAACTGGAGATAGAGAGACCTGGGTACATTACGGGCAGAGATCTAGGCAGATCAGGGTGTCCGTCGTGTGTTGGCCAGGTTTGGGGTTTTGAAGTTTTTAGAGAACCCTTTGATGAGAGCTGGAGAGCCCTTGTTGGCTCAGATTATTAGTTATTGGGATCCAGAGCATGAGGTCTTTGTAGTGCAGGGGCACAGGATCGAACTGACAACCCAGGATGTGTATTTTCTGACATGTCTCCCGCCACTTGGGATGGTGGGAAATACGCAGCCAGTGTTACCGTGGGGGCGGAACATCATGGAGTTTGTGGAGTGGCATTGTTGAACGGGTCTCCAAGTCAAAGGGACACGGATACCGATCGGGGACCTAGAGAGACTGGAGACCCGGGTAGTGGTCGCAGCTGTGCTGCGGATCCTGGGCAACCAGGCGTTCAATCACATCACTGGGGGGCAGATGATGATCGTAGAGAGTGTGTTGAGTGGGGCCTACTATGGGTGGGCCCAAATGATGTTGGTGTCGTTAAAACGACAACTGTCGCTTTGCAAGCGGCAAGTGAACCACGATTGCTCATATGGGACTTTATTGTGTTCCTTCTTTTTTGAGAAGATCCCGACCTTACGACCTCGTATACAGCTCCTAGATGGGGGCCCTAGAGAGCCCAGGATGCGCCGTTGGGGGTGGCTACTGTGCAGAGGAGGGGGAGGGGCGGTCGGACGAGTGTTTCGACCTGAGTTCTTTGCCCATTGGGATCAGATGTTGTTATACATAGATGACTATCCCTATAGTGGGATGAGTTATTGTGGGGATCCGGACCTACCACTTCCGCCTGGTCTAGTATGGGGACCCGATGGTAAGTGATAAGTAACTATTCTTTTTTGGGCATGTTAAAGTTAGTGAATAGTAGATAGGGTACTGATTCATGTACTTTTGGTATGCAGATATAGCTTCGGTAAAACCAGCCGGATATATGGGACGACCAGCAGCATCTGGAGTTGCAGGTCTGAGTGGGTCGAGAGCAGCGCATAATGAGGATGCGGCCGCTCTTCTGGAGGACATCCGCCGTAGATGTGAGAGGTTGCTGACCGGAGTGTCAGAGCGCGGGTGGCAAGACTTAGACGACCAGTACATAGAGCCATGTATTGGTCTACCCTCGGAATGGCGAGGTGTCATGCGGCGCATGGCAATGGCCGGTCAGGGGATACAGGATCTACAGGCTGCAGGAGCAGAGCCATTGGCTCGGGATCCGCCAGATAGTGATTAGGTGTGGGGCATGTGGTGCCCCCCAGTGTGTATGTAGGGGCAGGTGGTGCCCCCAGTTTTGAGGTTTTTGTAACATGCTATGGGCATGTCATATGTATCAGAGTAGATGGACTCTAAACACATGTTTTGCGACACATATTATGGATATGCATCTTGTTTAATGATTATGAATGTTAGTGTCTTGTATAAAATGCGTGTGATAAATGCCAATCTAGAACATGGTTTGCAATGCTATCTACATAGTGATTTTGTTCTCGAGGTACATGGGTAAAAGTTATGGTTTCAAACTCAAGTATCAAGAGTTTCACTCATAAATATCGTCTAAATAGCACAGGATTATGCACACGATAGACACCATTTAGTTGCATGACAAGAAGTAGGGAATCTAAACGAACATGCAGATGGAGGATGCGATGAGAGAGGGCATCGAATAAGAGACCACACACTGCATCATATTCGGCCTGGTTATTGGTGGCAGGACCAATGCATACCCCGTTGGAGAGAACAAGGGCATGCAAGGGGGTGAAAATGGCCCAACCTGCCGAGGCTAGATTCCGGGAGTAACGACTTGCACCATCAGCGTAACCGATATAGGGTGAGGACGGGAGGTCCTGCGGAATAGTGTTACAAGACAAAAAATGGGGGGAGGAGGGACAATGACGACAGCGTGAGTGTACAGAAGACATCGAGCGGCAACTGCGGGAGGGAGTGCAATGAGCAGGATGGCTATGACTCATATACAAACTAGAGGGTGGTATATGAGGGCTATGAGAGGTATGGCGGGGACTCGGGCTGCAGAGGTCAACAGAGATACGGGTGAAGTTATCTCATGTATGAGCGGAAAAGAGGGGGTCAAAGGTGGAAAGGACACCACATGACACGGCGAAGTTACATAAATCATCCGTAGGGGGAGAAAGGCTCGCATACGGATCGTCACAGGGAATGACAGAAAAATAGGGAAACAAATGGTTGAAAGATGGGGAGCCCAGGGTGGTCACTGAAGGGGGGTCAAGCGAAACAACAGGGGAGGATTCAAGGGGAATGTGCTCCAAGGGTTTCACAGAGGATGATAGGTAGAGGATGGTGGTAGTAGACTCCGTCATCTGGACATCAGGGGGGGGGATGTCAATGGGAGCGGGAGGATCCTCAAGCTGTCCTGAAGCATACTACGCAAGTATGGGAGAGGCAGACTGATTTTGTTCAACCTCATACTCTCGAAATACTTCTAAAGAGGCGCGGTAATGCGTAAAGTGAGGACAATGGTGGGAATAATGGCCATGGACACCGCACAAAGCACAGGGTTTGCTGGTGCGAATAGTTTTTGGGTTCTTGGTTACGGATGAGGACGGGAGAGAGGGGTCAGGGACCGTAGACTCAGGGAACGTGACTTTAATCATGGGTTGAATGCGGGGCAATTCAGGACAAGTATGGGTGGCGTGACCGACGACATCACACAAGGCGCAAGGCTTTGCGGGCGGAGGAGGAACTGGGTCAGTCGGGGTGACCTTGTCTTTGGATGCCCCCTTGCGAGCTTTGCCTTTCTTTCCTGGAGCTGTCACCACAGGGGTAGGGTCCTGGGGAGGTGCAGGGGGCATGGTAGTAACGAAGGAAGCGAGAGGGACCGGTTGAACCGGTGTCAAAGCAAGATAGGGTTTGGGGTGACCAGGAGGGGTAGCGGCTGGAGGGTCAAGGTACCAGACGGGTATACCCAGGGTTAGGTTAGGGAGAGAGAGGGTGGCCATGACGGGGACTGAATAGACTCTGGGAGGGGGAGCCAGAAAAGGTATCTGACTAGCGGGGTAATGACCAGGAGGGACGGCTCCGAGATGGTTAAGGCCTGGGGGAACTGTTCCAGGGGGATAAAGGGGTTCAGGGATACCAGCTGTAGGAGAAGGGCTAGAAGGAGGAGGTTTGGCTGGAGGAGATGAAGGGCTAGGAGCGGGTTGCGGTGGGCGAGGTTGCAGCTGAGGTTGCTGACTAGCCGAGGCGAGTCGCTTAAGGGTAGCCTGAGACGATTGCATCATGCAAACATTCGATAAGCTGGGATCAGAGATAGGAGGAGGAAGGAGACCAGGAAAAGTTCCAAGCAAAGAGGAGTCTTTATAGACGCCGGGAGAGACACTGGTCAAGGAATCGACGGTTTGCTTATTGGCTGCAGAAGATATGGTCGTCTTAGGGGAGGTCTGAGACTTTGGCTCATGATAAGTCAACTGGTCGATGGTGACTATCTTTCCATTGTGAGGAAAAGACATCTTATGAAAAACCGCGGATGGGACAACATACATGGCATAGGTGTAGCTTCGCCCCAATAGAATGTTGTAGGCTAGAGGGGCATAGATGACTTCAACATCGACGCAAACAGTCTTACCGGCAAGGGTGATAGGACAATTACGAAAAAGGCCAATGGGCTGGGAGGCATGGCCGTCCCACGCTCGAAGGGTGATTGTGGAAGGGGCCAAGTCAGGAGATCCGAGTCACTTCCAAACCGAAGCGGACATCACACAGGTGGATGCCCCCTCATCAATTATACACCGAGAAACGTTGGCATTCCGGATTTTGACCAGGATTTGGAAGGCGACGGAAGCAGGAAGAGGAGGATGTTCTGATTGATGGGCGTCGAAAATAATCATTTGGTCATCAACAGGATCTACAGCGCCCACGGCAGATAGCAGAGCCTTATTTTGGGAAGGGCACGACTGGAGGAGTTCCAATGTGGAAATGGCAGCAGGAGATTGTGCCAAATCATCTACTATGCTATACAAATGAGCAGCTCGACCAGAAGCAGCATTTCGACGTAATGGTCCCTTAGGAATCTTGGTATGAACCTCAACTTTGGGTTGAGGGATATGTAAGGGGCCATTGGATGTCGAAAGAGGCTCTGTAGAACCGGAAGAAGGGGACTCGGGGGTAGACTGAGCGGGAGGCTTGGGGTACTGGCGAGACCGAGTTTGAAGGTGAAGGTCGACGGTTGGGGATGGATCAGAGTTCATCATGAGGATCTGGTAATCAGAGGAACCAGAAGGGGAAGGTTGAGTGGCAACCTGTCCTTTAGGTGGTTGGGCAGCCACAAATCCTTGCTGAGGGAAAGGATCAGTAAACACAACTGGTTGAGTAGTGGCCACATTAGGGGGAGCATGAGGAGAGGCATGTTGTCCTCGCAATGTGGCTTGAGACTCCCACATCTGCCGCATCTGTGGTAAGAGGGGACAATCGTGGGTGTAATGACCATAAAAACCACAACACGAACAAGGCTTATTTGTGCAAAGAGGCCTGTCCGGCTTGGGCTGAGTGCCCTGTTGCTGGTTAGCAGTGTTAGGGTCAATACCTTGAGGATTGGGTCCACGAGTACCAGGGGCAGATTGGTTTGGATTGCCTCTCCACCTTCTTTGAGAAGAAGGGGGATTATTCGCGCCCTGCTGTGAAAATACTTGCCCTAGAGGGGGTTGTAGGTGTTGTTGCGGGGTTGGAGGAGGCAAGGGAGGTGGAAGCGCATATGCCAGAGGAGTCGGCGCACCAAGCTGCGGATAAGGGTAATGGTGAGGTTGGGCAAAATTGAGGTAAGCAAGAGGTTGGGAAAAAGGATGAGGCATGCCGTATCCTGGATACATGCTACCTGGAGGGGGAAAAGTGCTAGAGGTGTTGGCCCCTCCCTGAGGGAGACCATAGCCCATAGAAGGTTGAGCATATGGATGAGAAAGGGCTCCAATGATACCATCGGCGAAATGAGATGCCCCTAGGGTGTTAGCGCCTCCGGGCCCGGGGAGGTCAGGAAGGACGGTATAAACATAACCAGACTGAGCATAGATCAGGTCATATTTCAAGGCTATTTGGAGGGCGGCTTCTTTGGTTTGAGGGAAATGAGAGGCGACATCTTTGCCAATGGGAGCTAAGAGAGTGCAAAGGAACCAGTCCATATAAACCCGATCTTTGAAGGGGGGGGCTCGACATAAGCTCCGTCTTCTTCACCATTCCTGGACATGGGTAGAAAGGCGGGTCGAAGAGGTTTGCTTGAAGGAAGTCAAGAGCTCCGTACCAGTATCGTATCGGAGAGGGAGATGGAAATAAGATAAAAAGGCTTGGGCAATGGTCGCAAAGGTGGTATGGGAAGAGGTGGCTTGGTCAACATACCATTTAGAAGCTTCGCCGGTAAGCGTGCGTTGGAACAACCGAAGACGGATGGAATCATCGGTAATGGAGTTGGAGGAACACCACATGTGGAAAGATCGGACATGGTTGGTTGGATCTTCTCCAGCAAGGCCTTCGAACTTAGGGATGTCGGAGGGGAGCTTGGTTGGCATAGCAGGCCAACCAACATCGTGGCTGATAGGTTCATTGATCAACTGATTGAAATCGGGGAGGCTGAGGCCTGCGATGTACGGTAGCAAGGGTGCGGCTGAGGTAGTTCTGGTGGCGGTTCCGCTAGTAGTAGTTCCGGCATTAGGGCCGAGATTACTGCTAGCGTTAGGCCCTGGACCAGACATAGTGAAGGTGACAGGGGGGAACCAGAAGTAAAAGGAGAACCCAATGAATCAGAAGAGGAGTCGGAATGCAGACTCGGAGGAGGACTGGCTCGACGACGGCGGGACGGAGTAGGTCGATCGACCGGAAACTGAGGGTGAAGGCCAAGAAGTCTCCGGGAGGCGCACCTTGGGGGCGCAATGGTGACAACACAAACACGGCATGAGGGGAAGAAGAATGACCGACAAAGGCAGGGAGGTGCAGAATCAAGTGATTACAATGTCGAAACAAGGGCAAAAAGGTGCAGTGTCAATTGATTTTAAAGTCTTTGCCTGGCGGTGTAAACCAGACTCTTCTTCGCTTAGGGTGAGTGTGTGGCGTGCGTTAATTTTAATTTTTAAACCCTTTTCGTTTTGAGAGCAAGAGAAAAAGTGCGCTGCGTAAATGAAAATAATGCTGCAAAAACAGTGTATAATTCTGAAATAACAGAAAATTAACAGCTACTAGTGCATCGATTCAACCCAAAAAGGCGGGTCTCTCAAAACTGATCTAAAAGAGGGAAAAAATCGAGTCAAAACACACTAAAAAGGGGCCAATAGATCTAGGGTCGAAAGGGACAGGGATCTAAAGGAGAAAGCTGCTGAAAAGAGGTGCAGATCACAGCCAAGAGGCAGAGGCAAGGTGGCTGGAAAAAAGGAGGAAATCAGCAAAAAGTAGAGAGGACAGGGAGGAGGTCCTACAGGGAGGTAAAAAAAAAACTACAATAGGTGGTTTGAAAGGAAGAAGAGCTGATTTAAAGGGATCTAAGAATGAGGTATCAGATCTGAAAAAGGGAAGGCTGAAACTCTGAAAAAATCAGACACCTGAAACAGCTAAAACTCTTCCACCAAAAGTGGAGGGTACTGAAGCCCTAGGGGGCTAGGTTCCCACTTAGATGAGCAAAAAAAATCAGAAACAGGTCCAAACGGGCGGAGACAGAGGCTGGAAAACCCTGACAGAAGCTTCATCAAAACCCATAAAAATTGCAGAAAAACAACAGAAAAAAGCACAGGTCGCAGGTTCTGACCTGTTGTCTTGTTCAGGTTGCAGAAAAGGGGTTGAAAAGTGCGACCTCCAACTCCGGTTGTCCCGGCGGCAGATTTGTGGAAAATTTGTCGTCTCAGTTGCGGCTGATGTCTGTCACCTGCGCAATAGGGCCAGAAACACGCGAAAGTTAGAAATTTTAATGTTTTAGGGTTTTATGTGAGAAAAAAAACATAAAAATAGGAAAAAAAAAAAGCTGAAAAGAAACCCTAGGGTCTGAAGTAGCTGGATATGCAGGAATATGAAAAACGACAGTGGTCGTAATTGAAAACCCTTGTGGAATCGCCAATTGTTAGTATGAATCTTTTGTCAAAGCGTACGAAAAAAGACCACTTTAGCTACGCATAACTTATAGCCCTAACATCAAGTGTGGCTGGTAACATCTTCAGATCTGCAGTTAGTTGATCAAGACAAGTGCTGCAAAAAACCAGATCTATGCATAGAAAGACATTAAGCAGTAAAATCAAGAGTTTGCTCCATACATCCAATAGCCAAGACAATAACAATGTTTTTTGAAAGAATTTTTGTATTAAGGGCACCTGGGAGGAAAACAAGAAGGTGTATCCAATTCTCCTCAATGGGATGGGTTCTTGGAAGTCCTCAGCACTTCAGATCTAGAATCTCTCTCTCTTGTTGGTGTAGAAAACCCGGACAAAGATAGAACTCAAAGGGAGCTCACACAACAAATAATGTAGAAAAATGTGACCAAGTGTATAGATCCAGAGTGATCTAATAGGCAACAAAAGGTGAAGAATGGTAGGAAAAACCCTCCTATTTATAACAAAATATTGGGTCATTCTAGATCTTGGTGCATGATTAAAATAACATTAACCAAATCTAGATCCACCTGTTATGGAATATTTTATTATATTTGTTGGAGGGAAAAGGTATTTGACTTGGGTCAAATCCCTTTATTTGTAAGTAATAAATAAATAAATGATTTATTTATCATTTTAAGGAAGTGATTGGATGATAATCAAATAAATAATGATTTATTTAATTATTTATGGGTGATTTAGTCATATTTAACAAGGAATATTATTTAAATAAGGTTTAAATAATTATTCCTAGAAAATAAGAAGATAAATAAAGATTTATCTAATTAATTTCTTTGTTTTGGGTTAAACATGACCGGGAAAATCAAACAAATATAGGTTTGTTTAATATTTCCTTTTGGGGTTTCCTGTTTAGACCATAAACAACCTAATAAATGTGTTTTATTAAGTTATTTTACATAGTGAAGGCAATTTTACTTAGGGTAAAATTAGTCTTACATGGTGTACTTGGGTCCATCTAATGATAGTGGGTTAGATGACCAAAACAATGGTGTAACAAGAGGGACAAGTGGTATCATAATAGAAGTCACAAGAAGTTTGATTACACTACTGATGAGCAAGACAAGGGTAAAGTCCCTGAAACTACAAATGATAAAGAAGGAGAAGAGTTTGCAAGAACTCTTTTGGTGGCCATGCAAGATCTTTCTAGAGAGATCAAAGAGATGAGGATGGACATAATGAGGGAATCTCTTGGGGGATTTAATCCTGGAGAAAGCTCTGACATGTCTCACCACTGGACTGGTAAACCAGTGAACCAGCCACAAGCCCCACAAGCTCCACAACGCTCCACTATGCCTACCTTCTTGGCTGTGGAAAATTAAGGACCACAAGAGCAAGCATCCCTTGAAGACTACTTTGTGGAATATGAATCTCAGAATCAGAGATTCAGAGACCACTTGAGTTTCCAAGAGTTTTGTCACCTCAAGGACAAAAGAAGACAAAGGAAGCAATATAGATATGGTGGGTTCTTCCATAATCATGATAGACATCAATCTATGGATAGGTTCTTTTTGCCCAGGTTTGATGGGTTACCCACTAGTTCTACCAAGGCATGGGTAGAAAATTTGGACATCTATTTTCAGCTGAACAAAGTTCGTGAGAGTGAAGCCATCAAGATTGCAGCGCTGCACTTTGATGGTGAAGCACACAATTGGTGGTTCCATGGGTTGTCTACATTGGGCCATGCCAATGTGACTGCCTACTCTGAATTCAATAGAAGACTGGTGGAGAGGTTCGACAGAAAGGATCCAGAAGCACCTTTCATGAGCCCTGCAAAGTTAAAGCAATCGAGAAATGCAGAAACTTATATCTTTGAGTTTCTGAGATTATCAGTTATGGTTCCTGATCTGTCTGTAGCAAGGAGGGTGTACATGTTCATCGATGGCTTCGATGAACCTTTGCATGGGTTGGTTAAATCTACGAAGCCCACCACTTTGCATGATGCCATTGAGAGGGCTAGAGACCTCCAAGATGCCTTGCCAAAAGCAAAGGCAACTTTCCAGAGCAAGGCCCCTCACCTTTATAAAGGGAAGGAAGAGAAAGATGCTCCTTCCAAAGAGAGCTCATTGAAGAAGCCTCTTGATATTGAACTTAGGAGGGAGCCGAGAAAGAAGAAACTATGTTTCACTTGCCAAGAGTCATGGGCACCTGAACATAGATGTGCTGTTGGAAAAGCACACTACATAGAGGTCTTCTCAGATTTTGAGGAGGAAGATGAAGATGGTGAACCAAGGAGGGATCACAGCGCTGATAATGTGGAGGGAGATCCAACACCATCTAGGGATGGGGATGGAGCCTTTGCTCCAATAGGTGGAACTCTTACATCTTTGAGAGGAGTGCCTAAGTACTTGACCCTAAGAGTACAAGGTTCAATCATGAATTAGAGGGTGTCTGTGTTGATTGACAGTGGGGCAACCCACAACTTTATCGATGCTCATCTTGTGCAGAGGAGTGAAATCCCCACTAATAATTTTGAGGGATTCTCTATTTTGGTCCCAGGATATAGGACAATACAATGCATGCAATATATCCCATCACTTTCTATTACTATGGGGTCCTACACTTTGGTGGATCACTTTTTTGTAGTTGACATACTAGACACCAATATCATTTTGGGTGTCCAATGGTTGATTACATTGGCAAAGGTCACCACTAATTGGAAGGATTTGCAGATGGAGTGGGTGGACATGAAGAGTGGTAAGCCCCAAATGATCCAAGGCATGCATACTTATCCTTCACCTAGCACTTCTACACAAACAACAGAGATGGATTTGCACAGTGGAAGCAAGGATCTAACAATGCCTTCACTAATGTTCATGAGCTTTCTGCATAAGACATTCCTATCTAGTGGCAAAGCACTTGGGAGGCCACCGGATTCAGATCTTTTGGGGGAGACCTCACAAAGTGCTGCTCCAAACTTAGATCCAAGAGGGATTGGGGCAATGGAAGACCAAGCTACAGTGCTGGGAGGCTTGGGACATTTCAAGAGTAAGGGGGATCTTCTCCCTTCACCACTATCACCCCCTCTCATTTCCAGATCTGCACTGTGGGAGGAGGAAAATGGGAGGATCAACGTTCCAAGATCCATATTTGGCATTGGGAATGTCAGAGAAGAGATCAGCAACATGACAGACACTTCCATGGAGGTATCATTAGTGCTGTCTTTGTTGAGAAGTGTGGATCTGTACTGGAAATCTCAACTGCTTGTAGAGTATTCCAAAGATCTCCACACCGGTATGATACTAGATGACCTGCAACAAGAAGAGGGATATTTAGTCCAAGGGGAAGTCATCTACTTTCATGGTAGGATCTTCCTGTCTAGAGCTTCTGAGCTCAAGTAGAAGATACTACAAGGGGCACACAAAGAATTCCTTCTTAGCCATATGCAGTCCATGAAGATCTACACCCTGATCATGAGGAGCTTTGATTGGGAGGGGATGAGAGAGGAATTACATCAGCACTTTCAAGAGTGCATTAGCTATGGGGGATTGGGCCAGCCAATGGACTCTTTGCAAGAGTCATTTTAGCAAGTTCTTCCTTTGCTTGAGAGGAGGGAAATTCTCATGCACAACTCCATGTGTATGAGGAACTATGATGGTAAAGTATCTGATCATGCTAAGAAAGATCTATTTTCTGATTTATCACATTATTTTACCATGCTTTTGTAGTCTAAGATTCCTAAAGGGGGTGAGAGATCATGTGGATCTCATAGTTTTATGAGGGCCAATAGAAATTCTGAACTTGGCCACTCCCTTGTTGTGCAAAGGGAGATTCCTTTTCATGATGGGTGCTTCCCAAAGGCACCAAACATATATGATATCTCCATCTATGTTGAGATGAATTATGCAGAAAATGTGTGGGGATAATGCCACTTGCCACACCTTGATCTAATGCTGGTAGGAGGTGCACTGCACTGGCATCACATGTGGGAATTTGACCTCCCACTTCAAGGTCAAATTTCTGTTTGCATATATGTAGTTTTGCTCCCATACTTGGATGATATAGTTGTACTGTTTTTGGGATTGTATGGAGGGAGTATGGAAATTTTTTATGTACCACATGGGTTGGAACTTCTCTATGTGCCTCATGCTACATTTTTTAGAGAGAACATTTCTCCAACCATGTTATTTCTGTTGAATTTTTCACTCCTTGTGGGATGGACTATGCACCTCTTATGATGACCTTAGAGGAACAATTCATGATGTATTGGCTTGATGAAAACTCGACTTATGAGGAGGGCTTGATCCTTGATGGAGGAGTGGAAGAACTACAACACTCACCCTATCAGTCACTTGAGGACAAGCAACATTTTGGAGGGGAGGACTGTAATATTCCTACTTAGCCTGAGTTAAGAGGAATATGCATTTTGTTTTACTTTTTGTTTCATGAATAAATGAATAAAGGAGGAAATGTAAAACTCCTGAAAATAATGAATAAATCAATGCCCATATGAACAAGGATAAATCAGGGCCATGTAAATAAATCACTTGCAGGTGTGAAAGGGGTTTGAGCTGTGAGACTGGGTCAACCTTGACCAAATCTACAACACTGTCTAGATTCAATGTACCTCATGAAGGGACAGCGCAGTTCTAGAAGGAGCCCCCCATGTGAAATGAGCTAACTCATCAAGGCGGTTTATGGTTTGAAAAGGATCTCATCTTATAAAAGGAAGGGGAAGGCAGCAAGAGGAGGTTGTTGATTGTCTATATTTTTGAGTATCTTGTATGTTTAGACAAATACTATTCTCTGTTATTTAATGGAGAATTGCGTTGCTTAGCGATTGGAGTTCCTATGTAGGGATTTCACCTCTTCCATTGAGGATTATTGGAGGAGATTTTGTTGATTTGATCCACTATCAGGCTTTGGGCCAAGCTCTACTTCCAACTGCAACACAAATCCAGTGAGGGTTTGTTTGCTTTTGTAGGCTGTAGCAAGTGGAATTCTAGATCTGCTTAGATCTAGCTTGTATTGGAGCCTCTTCTCAGTGAGTGTGTCATTTAACCTCCTGGAAGAGTGCATCCACGGTTTTAGCTTCAGATTTGTATCTTAGCATCAGGCCATCACTGTTATTCAAGCTACAACGCAATTTTCCTTGAGGGACTACGTTATTTTCAGTGGAGGTTTTGCAGGGTGTTTTGACCCCATTTTTGATGAGAGATCTCTAGTGCTGGGCTTTTCCTTTCACTTTGGTGATTCATGGATTAGCTTGCTGATCCATGTTATGTTTATATCTGATCTATTTTAATGTAAAGTCACCTTCATAAGTTTCTGAATCATTTTGCAGATCTGCAACTTAAAACTCATATCTACTATTTGTAATGCATGATTTGGTCAAAACCCCAAGGGGATATTGTAAATAAGTCTCTCCAGTTTCTAGATCTGAAATGGATCTGATGTTTTGTCCAAAGATATGTCCTAGATCTGAGATGTAATTTTCAGCTCCTACAACTCCTTAAAATAATGTTGTTAAGCAATTTTGCAGTTTATATATGTGTTGCAGCCTTCTTTCTGAAGATTTCTTACTCTATTGTCTCCTGTATTCTATTGTATAATGTAAGAGCATCATTGTAATTCTAATTTTCTACTGTATACTAATAAGTTGATCTTATTTGATGGCATCTTTCTCATGCTCTCCAAGACCACGTTATTTCTGAAGCATTTTGTTGTGCATAGCTGCAGCCCCTCTTGTAGGGTGTTTTTCAGCTAGACTAGGTGGTGGGAGATCTGTTTACCACACCTAGTTTGAATTTTTTTTGCTCCCCTTTTGGATCTAGACTCCAGATCTACTGATCTAAAGGATTTAAGGGTTGTAAACTCATTTCTGTGTATCAATCTCCCAGGAGTGTGTTATTTCAGCAGGCTTACTGTGCCATTCCAATTTGGAATATTACAACATATAATATGTGGATGCTATAGCAGGAGGAGAGGAGACCTCTTAGTTCTATCCTTTCAGTTTCTTGAGGACAAGAAAAATTTGGGAGGGGAGGACTGTAATATTCCAAATTTAGCATGTAGCTAATTGGAATATTGATTTTTGTTTTTATCACCTAGCAGTTGAATAAATGGGTAAGGAGGCCCATGAATAATAAAAATATGAATAAAATACCTCATAATGTGAAAAGGAATCATCATAGAAGCTATATTTCACACCCTCATGTGTGAAAAGGGGCATTTTCATGTGGACAAGGTCAAGTTTGACCAAGTCAATAACGTTGGGATAGGAGGTGGAGATCATCTTTAGAGACAACACAGAGATAGTGGGAGGAAGATTCCTTGGTGGAGGAAACCCTAATGAGTAGGACCTAAGGTGAGAGGGCTTCCATTTGTATAAAAGGAGGGCAAGGCAGCCATATGAAGACATGTTATGGAGTATTGATTTATGGTCTATATGACTATTTTGCATTCTCTTGCTGTTTAGCAGAGTTGATGTGCTGCTTAGCACAAGGCATTCATGTTTAGGAATTCCTTCTCCTTTCAAGGGAGGCCTATTGAGGGATCTTGTACTTCATTTCTCCACATTCAGGCTTAAGGCCAAGCCACCTGCTTCAGCTACAACATTATTTCTGCTGAATTATAACATTGTGTTGCAGGGTGTTGCAGTGGGGGTTCCACAACACCACTTCTAAAGCTTATTTTTCAGAGGAGGAAGCCTTCTTTCCTTTGGAGGATTAGTGAGGAAGAATTTGATCTGATTTCACTATCTTTGGCATCAAGCCAAACAAATTTCCGTCATCTACAACATAGTCCCTCGCCTTGACTACGTTATTTTTAGTGAGAATTTGCAGTGAGGGTTGCAGTGATTATTTGGAGGGTGAGATCTTCAGTGTTAGGGTCAGCCTTTCACTTGGAAGATCCACTGAAGGAGGTTTGTTCAGCTTGGGCATCATCTATAGCCATCTCCATCTAGTTCTTGAGTTGCAGCTGCTACTCAGTGTTGAGACTGCAACTCTGACATTTTTTCCATTTTGCATATTTCAACCAATCCTTCCAGTATAGTCTTGAAATTCAGTTTGGGAGTCTAGACTTGAACACCCAAAATTTTTTGGGCCCTATATTTGTATATTTGTGTATTGAAACTTCTCAACAACACTATCTCCAATAAAACTATGCTTTCATAGCCTTGGGCATTTTCTTGTGTAGCAGTGATCTCATTTTTTATGTACATGTTTCTTGACGCTGATTTTGCCTATCTTGAGTGACTTTTTCCTCAAGGATTTGCATACATTTTGCTTCTATAACATTAATAAGATGGCTATGTGTTCTTCTTACATTTTATAAGTTGATTTATCCCTACTATTACAGTATTGTGCTTATGCATTGCTGCATTCCCATTTTGGGATATTACGGGGAATCTTGACAAAGACAGTAGCTAACCATCGAAGAAACTGGGTTGAGAAACTTCCAGAGGTACTGTGGGCTTATAGGACAACATGGAGGAATACTACAGGATTCTCACCATATGAACTGGTGTATGGTAAGAATCCCTTATTCCCCATAGAGTTTGAAATAAAGAGATTAAGAACAACATTGCAAGCCGATCTGGATTTGAGTACAGCACAGACTCAAAGATTGAACCAACTCAATGAGTTGGAAGAGAAACGACTGGCTGCCATTCAACAGATAGAAATCATCCAGCAACAAAGAACCAAAGGGAATGATAGGTTTATTAAGAAGAAAAGTTTCCAAAAAGGAGATTGGGCTCTTTTGTATGATTCAAGGTTCAAAGATTTCAAAGGCAAGCTCTGCACCAGATGGTTAGGTCCTTACGAAGTGGATACGGTCTTTGACAATGGGACTCTACAATTGGTCACCATTGACAGTGCTAAGACATAGTTACTAGTTAATGGGCACCGTCTAAGGTTATATCATCAAACCGCTTCGAAAGAATCATTTGTCAACATTGTCACGGACTCTGATCTTCATGTTATGACAACAGGGGAACATTCTCCTTTGAAGCCTTAAAAGTTGAAATTCCAATAAGTGCAGTAGCTGAAAACCACCCTTGTGGCAACTGTTACACCTATATATATATATATATATATATATATAATAAAATAAAAACTAAAATAAGAAAATAAAATAAAAACAAAAATAAATCTAACTATGAAAACTCCTTTTTAGGGGCGTAGTTAGACAGCCAGTAACAGTTGAAAACCACTTCTGTGGCGGATGTTACACCCATGTTTTTCTCCCTATAAATATCATCTTCCCTTTTTGATCCATGTCATAGGACGATGATATTCATGCAATTTCTTTTTCAATACCAATTTCTTTTGATCATTTTTTTTTCTGAGAATAACTCAAAAGCTGTCTTGGATGTTACATATGTAACAACCGAAAACCACGAATACTGTTCTTTGTAATTCATTTCATAAACAACAATAATTATGCCGGGTACACACAACAACATGAGCGCTACATGCAGGATGTCGTCAACTCAAGTCTTCTTCCAACATCACCTCTGGTATGTCATCAAAAGGGTAAGTGATTTTCATTAATAATTCGGTGATTAAATTAGCAAAGTAGTGACACTCCCGTGACGCCCGTGGGTGGCTGTCACAATTAAAGTGGGGGAGGGATATGACTTGAAATGACTCGAAATCATTGCAAAAATGTTGTAATAATAAATATCCATTAAATTCGCATGCACTTAATCAATAAAAAAATTGCTAATAATGACCAAATCAGGTTGAAAAAGAATGTGTGTACGCAATCCCATCACTTTCCATAATAAGCCATTTATGAGTATTCGTGTAGGGTACGATTTGGTAAATCTGTGAAAACTGTCACCTTTCATCAACCTCCTTCCAAAACCTTACATGCTCATTTGTAGACTCGTCAATTGGGATAATCAGAGGTGCCCAGCATCAGCTAGTTCAGAGACACAGTGATGTTATAGTAGGATTGAACAACAAAGAAGTGAACTCAGAAACTCAGTAATATTGCAGTGTTGCCGGACATTGAGAAGCAAATTTAGAAACAAACAACAGAAATGTGTGGAGCAACAGTCAGGCATGAGCCAGATTCTATGGATGCTCTGCATAATTTCCTTGAAGCTTACCATATAATTAGAGAGGCTGGATGGGTTGAGTTTTTCTAGAAGCTTGAAGGCTCAGACGAAGTCATAGCAATTGAATTTGCTCAAAACTTGAACAATAATCAAACTCGAGTAAGAGGTATGCAAATGGAGGTGACTGAGGAGATGATTGCCAGGGTAACCTCATTACCAGTTGAAGGGTGGAGGTGGTTTAATAGAAAAATCAATGACCCCTCGAAAGAGGATTTCCTAGTAGGGGAAGAGAAACTGGAGAAGAAAGGAAGAGGAATTGACAGAATGTCACTTCCTCACCCTTGGGAATATGTTGCCCTGGGTTTGATCAAATATATTACCTATGAAGGGAGGTCTACGATAGTATTCAACTATCACTTTCCTCTGCTTAAGCACCTTCAGCATCAGCAAAGAATCAATCTCCCATTTTACTTGCTTGGAAACATCAAGCACATGGAAGCAAAAGTAAAAACAACAGCACATCCAGAGGCATGCGTGACTAATCAGAGACTTATTAAGATCATCGTGATGGATTCCTTGGGTCATCAAGGAAATACTTGGGAAGAATTCGAGAAGAAAAGACACAGGACAATCCAAGGGAAACAAAACATGACCTCAGGAGAAGGTAAGAGAGAGGAGGAGACCCAGAATCAGCCTGCTCAAGTTAGAATTGGGAAGAAGCCTATTAATAAACCAATTGAGGAAAAAATACTGAAGCAGAGAGTGAAGGTTAGCATACCTTTAGAACCCTTGCCTACGGATGAGAAGCGGATGGAAGAAAAAAGTTATAGAAGAAGAAGGGAAACCTTCCTCATCAGGTAGGGATGAAACCAATGCCTTGTGTTTAGAAACTGAAAAATTAAGAAAAGAAAATGAGGAATTGAAAAAGAAATTATCTGAGGGAAGAGAAATTCTAGTGTCAGTATGCATGAATTGTTTTCATAACTTAACAACATCGAGATATAATGCCCGTAGAGAAAATATCAGTCCAATGGAAGTAAAAATAGAACAACAGGATGCTTCTACACAAGAACCTGATGATGATACTGCTATTACACAAGGACCAGCAGTTAAAGCAGAGCCCCCTGTAATAATCTACCTAGACGTCAACCCACAAGAACCTACGGAAGCCATGCCTATTGTAGACGAAACAATAGTGGACGTAGAGGAAACTCTAGGTAAAAATAAAGGGGCTAACACACAAGAACCCACCAAAGAGGTTGTTGTTACACAAGAGCCAGCAGCAGAGGTGGAACAACCCCGTGAAACAACGACTGGCACACCTCTTTTTGATGAAGGTATTGAATCTAGGAGAATGATAAGTCCCAACTCGGGATGGAACTCTGAGAAACTCCTACTAATTTATGAGTTACAAAAATGGAAGCAAGACGCAATCTCCCTTCAGGATGAGATGATTTCGCTAAAGGAACGTCAAAGAGAAATAGATACTTTACATGAAAGATGGATGGGAGAAAAATTGAAGAAAAAGTGAGAAACAAGAAGAATAGCTGATGTTGTTACAGGATTAGATTCGAGACCTCACCATAGATAAATAGAGACTTCATGATATCACCCTCAACATGCTGGGTTGTAGGTGGCCTTCTCCATCATATCCTATTTTTATGTGGGAACGTTACTTATTGTTTCAAATGAAATCCATTATGGAGGATAGGCCTTATTTATGTTCCTCCACCCGTACATTTCTGGATGTTTTCCGTGCCTCAAATTTTGATGAGAGAAAAGTTTGTTGTGTGAATTTTTTTTACACAACATTATTTGTGAACATGTGAGTATGCAGATGATTGTGACAATATTCTCTTATATGGGATATCTTCAATTAAGGGCTTTTGTATCCTTCGTGAGGAATGAGATTGAATGGCATCAAGCCATTAAACCTATGGAGACTAATGAGGAGAAGGCAAATTATGGGTTCGAGCAGAACCAGGAAGGGATGCTAAGCTGAAGTGAGAATTTAGGAGAATATTGAGTAACCCTAGGATTAAAGAACCAATTTCCACCTATAGAAGAAGAATTGTGGGTTTCTTCCTCAATCAATTCGAAATGATGAAGAGCCAAACTTTGAGGGGGTGTTTAAAATGCACGGAGACCAGCAGTGCTAAGCTATTGAAGGGAGATCCATTCTCTTTCCATAATTTTGTGGTGGTTGTTACACATGTACGAGCCTACACACAGATTTTACAATCCCTTGGTGCATTGTGGTTGGGATTGAAGTTCAATTTTCCTTTGATCTGGTTGCCCATTGAGGATACCATACCAATTACGAATTAAGTCAGTATGAGTCAAAATCCTGGGTACGGTAGTTGATGGCCAATCAGGGATAGAGGTCTGCAGACGAAGACACAGCTAGTGCTTATGATCTCACAGATCTGTACCGAAGGTATTCCCATAGGATATGAGTTTGCATGAGGACATGTAAGTATTTCAGTTGGGGGGAGATGTTGCCTGCTGGTTTGCACATTTTTCCTACACTTATCTCCCTTATTTTTCTTCATAATCATAACCCATGGGATTATCTTTCCCTTTTTCCTACCTTTTTACCCTAACTTGTGTTGTTTCACCTTGCTTTCGTTATTTTTCCAATTCACCAATTATTATGATCTATTATAAATTTTTATGACTAATTGATGGTGAATTTTTGGAGAAAGGTCAATGGTCTTTTTTTTGTCCTTTCAGATGTCAAAGATCCCAGACACGGAGTTCACAGAAGCAGTTTGGATGGTGCTGTTACAGCAAAGCGATGTTGTCACACTGTGTTGTTACAGACCCACCAGTGGTTCGTTGTTTCACTTTGTCGTTATAGAATCATTGGCGAACTACTGATACAATTGTACCATTTATCTCTCTTGTCTATATTGTTGTTGATATGTTCCCTGGCAGTTGCACTACAACTGTGTTTTGTTATGATAGCTGTAGGAGTTGTTAACATTGTAATTTTGGGATAATATACTAAGGGCAGTTTGGATTGTAAATATTTTAATTCCTAATCAGAACTTTATTAGGGAGTGGTTATAACTATATGAGTTTTATTTCGATCAGTTGAGAATTGTAAGATTCTCATGACTCATCTATTCCTGGATTTTCTAATGTAACAACTATATATCTATCGGCCCTAGAGGTCGAGAGTTTAGCAAAGAACATCGTTGTTTTGCCTCTGTAATTGTGTTCAAATTAATACAGATCATATTGTTACTGATGTTACATGTATGATTCCATTTAGTTTCAGTTAAAGTTTCTTTCTCTACCTGCACCCTACTAGGGAGGAAGGGCCCTCCTTCTTAGCAGGGATTGCAGCAGTTACAGTAGCTGTGTGTGTATGTAATTTTATTTCAGTTTATGTATCGTTAGAGTGTTGTTGCTGCTGTCTGGCTGAGAATATATCTGCTTCAATTTATACACTTTATATTCTGTTACACATATGATTAATAGAGATACCAATTGGGTACTTTCTGTGTGGCGAGCTAACATATCAATTGCAGTGCGATTTCAATCTTGTGGATTATTTTATTTTTGCATGAGTGATTTATTTCTGGCATTTTACTTCAACAACGATTTATTTTCTTTGAGACTAATTCTGGTTGGTGTATTGGCACAGACAGTGCTGTTGTCATTAGAATAACAAGCGTCCCTGGATTGATAATTAAATGTGTGTTGTCTAGTCATTTAATAAGTGATTTATTGCTATAGGGTAAAATGCTTGGGTTGTTGACTATTGAATATCCCTCTCACGGCTTTCCGGTGCCCAAGGCAGACAGTAATATTAGCTGTATAGTCATAAAGAAGGCACATACATGTTCATATTAACTTAAAAAAAATTGATGGAATAAGATGGAAGATTACCTCTTTAATGATCTTGAAGTATTTTGGAGAGCGCTGAACAGCGAAGCAGGGATCCTTCTTCACCAGCTCCAAATCTCGACCCTGCAATCAGTCAGAGCACCTGTGTAATCTCTACCACAACATACATTTCCTATCAATTAAGTCAACATATAATAAATATTTAAACTATGCACATTTAAGCCATTCATTTCATGCTATATAAGTGATTGAATAACAATGACAATATCATAGCATAGAATGGACAGAACAGATACAGTTCTATTGATTTATAAAAAGGAGGATTACAACCGTCGGTTGTACCAAGCCCTCTTCAGCCTTCCAATCTCTCTATATCTCAATGTGGTGATGTCTTGATCAAAAAGTTCTCAATGAACCTCTTTGACCTTTGACCTTCACACTACAACAATAATTCTCTACTTCACAAGTATTTGAAACTTTGACAATCCTTCAACCTTGAACCAAGAGCCTTCATCTCCATTTTATAGGAGATGGAGAGAGAAATCATTGCCTCTCTCCTTCCACCAGTTCTAAATAGAAAAAACCAAGATGTTTCCTCAACTTCCCATGTTTTTGCCTTCCTTGAGAGTTCAGTTGTTTTTGGCAAGGCCCAATAAGAGAATAGTGCTTTGCAGTTTCTATTTTGTAAAAAAGCTGGAAATTCAAATCATTCTCTGCGAGTTTTTCCTGTTCGAAACTCAAAACACGGGTAAAGCTACCCTCTAGTGTAAACAAAGCATTCCCTAGCCACTAACGCGGCCTCTTCATTGATCAGGTGCGTTATAATTCCTTCCATATTTATCTTCTCCTCTGAGCTGATGAGGAGTTTTTTTGACCTGTAATAGATGCCCCCTAAAGTGTGAGGTCAAAGACAAATACGATGGCCGAAATACTTTATAATGTGTGTAGTAGAGATAAAGAGATTGAAAGACTGAGGAAAACCTGAAACAACAACATATGTCAGAAAATATAGTATCTGCCTTGAGTCGGGCATTCCCATGCTCAGTAGCTTAATCAACATGATTTCTCTAGAACAGATAAATGAAGAATCGATCCACCAATAAGCACAATGTGGAAATGTCTGTCATAACCTGATCAGGCTGAAGAAGCTGTCTCCATAAACAATATCGCAACTTGGGGAAGGGAACACAACTTTAGTGATGTAACCTTTGCCCCAAGGTCTTGACCGCCGCTTCACTTAAACTGCATATTTCTCAACATATGAATGAAGGAGCTGTCATCGAAAATGTGAGAAATCTTCTGATTACCAGTCGATAATGAAAATTGTTAACAGAGGCGAAGGTGGCCACCGATAATGATGATGGTCCCTAAGATGCACAATACAATCTAGCAAGTGTGAATAAAAAAGAGTTGAAGTCGAACACTCGTAGAATCATTCGATCAGGAGCCAATGATGAAGACTCCTAATCAAACACAAGACTACCTGCCACTAATGTCTGCAAGTATCCAGGTACTAATGGGTTTTTGGATCAACTTCCTAGATAAGATGTTGAAGTCGATAGGAAGAGATATGTTGAAAGGTAAGCACTGAGGTGTCCTACATCAGTCAACACAAAACAGAAACCAAATGGTTTTGTTTGTGATGGAGATAATGAAGAGCAAAGGGGGAAGTCTGACGAAAAATAATTTCTAGCATAATGAGCGGTTTGGTTGATAAGAGGAGCAGTAGATAGCGAGATCTACTTGAACAATAGAAGGCACTGTAATAGGGTACTAGACAGATGAGGCTTAATGAACACCAAAGAGTGTGTTAGGATTTTACCAGTGTAGGGACATTGGGAGATGAAGGCTAATACTCATAGATGGTAGGGTTCAGCTAACTGTGAAAGAGTTTTCTGGGAAGTGCCATGTTCAAGATTTTTGCTGCCAAATCGACCTTTCGGAAATGTAACAGAGGTAGTATCCATTTTGTCCAAAGTTTTCCCCATCTGATTAAGTTTAACGAGTCCAAACGAGTAAACTCAGTGAATTTTTCATATTTAGAGAGTTTGAAAAATATCATAAAAGACAACTCCGTACCCCATCTGATTAGGTTTAACGAGTCCAGACGAGTAAACTCGGTGAATAATTCATGTTTAGAGAGTTTGAAAAATGTCGTAAAAGGCAACTCCATTGGGGTACCTTTGTCATGTCTTGATAACCGAGCACGAAAAAGGGAGAATAGTAAGCTCGAAATAGTTCATTTTCCGTGAGTTAGTCCATCGAAGCCGGAAAAGTGAGAAATCTATGTTCGATGGACGTCTACCTCATTTTGTTATGAGTACAAGGAGACGAAGTAAACTCAGTACTCTTTGTGAAATTTTAACGAGTCCAACAAAGAAAAACTCGGTGCTCTCTGTGAAATTTTAACGAGTCACGCGGAGAAAAATCGGGTACTTTTTCGGTTTAAAGAGCTTTGAAAAAGCGGAAAAGAATGGCTCCTTAATTTCTATCGTGGTAGTTTAGCGAGCCCGACAAAGGCAACTCGGGGTTTTTTCAGTTTTATGAGCTAGAAAAAAGGCCCTAAAAAGAAAGCTCAGTGCTTCTTCATATCAGTTTTAATGAGTCTGAAGAAGAGAACTCTAGGTTTTTCGGATTAACGAGTAAGAAAAATACCATAAAAAGAACGCTCGAAATCGACTTCGTATAAGTTTAACGAGTCCGAAGAAGAGAACTCAAGGTTTTTCAGGTTAACGAGCAAGAAAAATACCATAAAAAGAATGCTCAATAAAAAGGGTCAAAACATGTTTATGTCTACATATAAATCTTGATCACTCATTAGAACATCAGTAACAAATCTCAATAGTTGCAACATATATGCAGCAAGAATTCACGACTTTTTTCCAACTAGCTAAGAGAGTCATGCCCCAGAAATGGCTATAAGAAGGTTAAAAGACTTTCATTTTCACTGTTTTGAACGTTGTGAAGGAGCTCTGGGGTGGAAAAGGGTGAAAACTTCAGCTGATGATTGCGGTCGATCCGGGCAACGGTTTTCCTTCCCGCAAGATCCAGGTAAGAGCTAGAACCTCCTGCTATCATTTAATTGTATTTTTGTGAAGTTTTGTTGGTTCAAAATGGGAAATTTGGCAAGTCCTAAAAAATATTAGCGGCTAACACGGGCCAGTAGTGCTGGAGTCGCGTTAAGCGCACCTCCCGTGAAGGAAGGACATGTTAGCGCGCTCTGCTTTGCACTACAGCCAGCGTTAGGCACAACACATTTTTTAGGAACTCATTTATAAACATTTGAAGTGGCCTAGACAATTTCTAATTGGTTGAAAATGTTGTATTTGCAGGTATTCAGCTGTTAATCATGAGTATCTGGCAAGAGAGATAACATGAACAGGAAGAAGGAGATATGATTACTGATGTTGCAAGCTTGATGACTCTCTGCCGATGCGGTTTGTTAAAATATGCATGTTTAGAATTGATGAGGGGTCAAGAGGACCTCCTGAGGTGGCTGATTCAGCAATGGGACAAGCTTCACCATGTCTTTTGGATTGGGGCCAATGAGCTTTCAATTGAGAAAGATGATGTTTACTTTCTGACCGTCCTGTCATGTCGTGGACCGAGGCCCAACTTGACGGGGTACAAAGTGGATCCACGTTCCACTGCTGATGTCATTCTCGCTCATTGCATACGCAACACAGAGGCTATGAGCAACTGGGTACCTATTGCATGGGTAGCTTTGAGACCATTAAGGTCTATATTATGGATGATTGTTTGCTTGGCAGGTGCCAAGAGTCAGCATGTGGCCACCATGGCCCAGATGCTACTAGCCTTGGATTGTATGCAGCCTTAGGTTTTTGACTAGTGTGATGGAGAGCAGAGCTCACAGCATGCAAGACCCGTACCCAAGCAGAGTTTGGGTTTGGTACATTGATCGTTTCTTTCCTACTGGAGCGGGTACCATTGATGAGGCCCAGGATCATTACAGCGCCATTAGGCCCACATGAGCTGAGGAAGGCTTGATGGGTATCTTTGATTCCGCGGACTGGAGAGGGTCCCGTCCGCCACTGTTTTGATGATGGATTTTTTGATTGGCTGAACTCCTAGATTATTATGATTGAGGATTATCCCTATGCAAGGATGAATTTCACAGGTGATCCAAAGTTAGCATTGCCCCCTGGCACCCAGTGGGGACTCGATGGTAAGAAGGAAATGATCAGTGTACTCTAGGAAGTACTTTGTTTTTGTCTTTTGAATGTTTATGCAATTTTTTTTTTGTTGAGATAGGGTGAAAATTATGTTTTGACATGAAGCTTTGTTTGCTTGACACAGATGTGGCACCTGTCCACCTAGTTGGGGCCCCTCGCTATGCACGGCGAGGATGGCAGCTACCCAGGGCTAGTGCACCAGATGAAGATGTGGAAGCCATCGGGGATGATGATGCCCAGATTTTACATGAATTCTCCATAAACATGGAGGGTTTGAGTATGGGTATACCACAACTTCCTATGCGGGAGGTTCCAGTTCGTTTGCAGTGGCATACCGTAGGTGTGCTGGAGAGATACCTGGTGCCTCTGAGGAGGATAGCCAGAGCAGTTGTATGTTACCATGATCATCAGACCTAGCTAGCAGAGTGGATGTATTAGTGTCAGAGCGTGGCTTAGTGTAGCCAAATTTTTGTAAAACACCCAAGTTTTGGAAGATTGTTTGATGTAACTATTGTACTGGACACGACATATATATATATATATATATACATAATTTTTGGTGCTTTTGTGTTTTTTGATTTTTTATGTATTTTTCAATGGGATGAAAATATATATACTCATGTATAAATCTTTTATAGAAAATGTGACAAATGCCAATCTAACACATAGTTTGCCAAAGAATCGGCTAATGCATTAAATTCTCTAGGAACGTGCTCAAATGTGATTGTTTGAAATTGTCGTTCTAAAAGTCGCACCCTTAAAAAATAACGTAGCAAGACTAGATGACGGACACGGTAATGTTTGTTTAACTACATAATGACGAGTTGGGAATCTAACCTGACCACTAAATTGGAGATGTCACGAGATGCCACTTCCATGAGGAGTTGGATCACTGACATGTACTCAGAAACGTTATTGGTGGCACTACCTGGGAAAATTCCCCCAGAACCAAGAAGTTTCGACTCAGGAGTATAGAGAACCCAAGTAGCTGAAGTAATGTGTCTAGTGTGACGACTAGCACCGTCCGCATATCCGACATATGATAAGGAGGATGACGACATCTGTGTGAAAGAAAAAGAGTGTACATGAGAAAAACACCTCAAAAACCAAAAAAAATATCCAAAGACATCAAAACAATAGGCAAGACTTATATACATAAAATTACAAAGCATACACCTAGTGCGAAACTTGGAAAAATACTTCTTTAGATAGAGCACGTTGTGGGCCTCCGCGAGTGGAATTCCATTATAGTCCTAAAGTTCGTAAGCCCCTTTTGAGAGGACTTTAGTCACAATATAAGGACCAAGCCATAATGGTTGGAGCGTTCCTACCCCCAAGAGGTTATGCTTCTAATCATAGAGTAGAACAAGATCGCCCTCTTGGAAAGAATGAGGCTTGACAGATTTGTCGTATTGAGCTTTGACTCGGTGCTAGTGAGCTTCGAGTGCTAGTGTAGCATCTTGAAAAGTTTCATCCAAATGATTGAGCGAGATAAAGTGCTCTTTTGTGGTAGTGGTGCTAGGCAGGAGTTCAACGATGAGTTTGAGTGATGGAATTTCGCACTCGATTGGAAGTACTGCCTCCAGGACGAATGAAAGTTGAAATGGCGTGAAGCCTGTGGTAGTTTTGACTGACGTTCAATATGCCCATAACGCGGAATACAACTTCTGATGCCATGTGGTTTTATGATTTCCGACTAATTGAAAAATCATGGTTTTGAGGACGCCATTTACGGCTTCGACTTGACCATTAGCTTGAGGATAATAAGACGAAGATTGATCTTGACGAAAACCTAGCATGGATGTTAATTCGGTCATCATATGATTCTAAAAGTGGGATCCATGATCTGTGACAATAGATAGGGGTACGCCGAAACGATAGATTACCTGATTGAACAGGAAGAGAGCGGCGGTTTCGCCATCGGCCTTAAAAGTGGGAATGGCTTCTGCCCATTTCGTAAAATAGTCGACCACAACCACGATGTAGTTGTGTCCATTTTCCGAAGTGGGATTGCAGGTGATGAAGTCAATTCCCCATTTAGCAAAAGGACCAATGGAGATAACCAAATGAAGGGGGTGCAGGATGAACACGCATTTTCTTTGTGAAAATTTGACATGGATGGCACTTTTGGACCACTGCAATGCAGTCTTTAAACAAAGTGGGCCAATAGTAACCTGCGCGCAGGATTTTTTGGGCAGTATCTATGCCCGAAAGATGACCACCGCATGCCCCTACGTGGCAGTCATTCAAAATGCGTTCTGCTTCATTGAAAGTGAGACAACACCAGAGAATAGTATCGATACCATAGCGATATAATGTATCGTTTATCACAAGGTAGTGCTTTGCCTGGTGGTGGATACGATGATGGTCGTCGGACGTGAGAATTGGGCAGAAGCGTTGGGTTTGTAGGTAGACCAAAATGTCTCCATACCATGGGTCCGAAGAATCAACCAAGTATATAGATTCATCAGGAAATGGATCATGAGCTACTTCTCTTGGGTCGATTATGGAAGGTCCGATAATAATTCGACAAAGACGAGGGATTTCTTTGATTTGGCAGCTGTGAAGACCAAATCAAATTGTTGGAGGATTATGATCCATTTGGAATATTTTCCTCCAATAATTTGTCGAGACAGGATGTGTCACATGGGGTTATCCAAAGCAATAACCGTAGTCTGTCACAAAAATATATAGTGTCTGAGTCAGGTGACGACGAAAACTACCGCCAGAGAAAGTTTCTCCACATGTGAATAACGTAGTTTGGGTTCGATCAGACCTTTCGACAAGTAGTATATCACATGTTCACTGTCGTCACTATGAACTTGAACCAGAACCATTCCAAGTGAGGATGGTGAGGCTACTAGGTAGAGGAGAAATTCACGTGAGTAGTTGGGGGCACTAAGGAGTGGGGCTGAAACAACTGCATGTTTTAAAGCATCAAATGATCGTTGAGCTTGGTCTTCCCACAAGTATAGTGTTCCTTTCTTCAATAATCGCATAAATCCTTTCGTCATTTCGGCATAGTTAACGATGAATCGACATAAAAATTTTGCCTTCCTTTGCAAATGTTGGAGTTGAAGGATGGATTGTGGTGCTGGCAATTCAAAAATTGCCTTAACCTTATTGGGATCAACCCTAATCCCGTGCTTGGAGACAATGAAACCTAACAGATGCCCGGACTCGAACATAAATACGCACTTATGAGGATTCAGACGTATATTGTAGAATCTACACCTAGCAAAAATTTCTTTCAGATGAGCGAGGTGATCAGGTCGTTTCTTGGAATGGGCCGAAAGGTCATCCAAGTAAGCTTGTACAATATGTCGAATGTCGTGAAAATCGTAGTCCATAGCCCGCTGAAAATTTGCTCCAGCATTCTTTAGACCGAATGGGAGTTTACGATACGCAAATGTGCCCCAAGGACAGATGAAGGCAGTTTTATGCTGGTCTTCTTTTTTAATTGAAATATGGTTATAGCCCGAGAATCCATCCATGAAGGAAAAAGATTCGCATCCGGCACAATCGTCGAGAATCTGATCTATGAATGGTGTAGGATAAGTGTCTTTGGGACAAGCGGCGTTCAGATCGCGATAGTCAACACAAACTCGAATGGTGCCTTGTTTTTTATCAACGAGAACTGGATTGGAAACCCATTTTTTCAAAGGAATGGGATAGATGAATCCAACATTTAAAAGTTTTTCTACCTCAATTTTGATGGCGGCTACTTTTCACGGGTGGACGGGTCTAAGTCGCTGCTGAATTGGTTTGGAATTTTCATAAATCTTTATTTCATGCTCGACTATAGATGGATCTATGTTGGGAATTTCGTCATAATACCAGGCAAAAACATCGCGTAATTCCTTGAAAAGGGATGTGAAGCATGCAATTTCCTCAAGATTGCAATTGGCTCCAATCTAAATATTTTCCACGATACCCATTTTGACCGAGATATCAATGAGCATTGTCTTAGAAATATTACCCATGTTCCCTTCTAAATCGATAGTTTGAATAGTCGTGTAAGCAGAGGGAACCATCTCAGGTGGGTCAAAAGATGGGATTTTAGTTTTTATCATGTCCGAGTCGATCATCGAAGCGCGATGGTGAAACTCTCCCCAAGGTTTTTCTTCTAGAGACATGATCTCTCGAATAGCTTCGTCTGTAGGCAAGACTTCATTGAGGAGATCCTTAGAGAGAACTGTGATGGGTGGGAGGTTTGTACCTTTGGTCGAAACCATAGCAGTGGAGGGTTTAGATGTAATTTGGATGGCTTGGTAGGCCAACTCGGCTAGTGAGATCAGCATCTGATGTCCGTAGGAATCAATGTCTGAAGGTTCCGGGAGGATCCATGGGTCGATAGAGCCATCGAAAGTGGTGGATATCATTGCAACCGTATTTGGGATCTTTGGTGGTGGGAGAGGAAAACAACCCAGTAGGGAAGATGCCTTCAGAAGGCCGGTACCAATACTAACATAAGAGTCAGAAAAGCCTCCTATTAGGGGTACATTGCTACTTGGTAACGTGGAATAATCAGGGGTGTAGAAGGATAACTGATCCATTGTGACCATTTTCCCATATAATGGAAATAGGAAGAGTTAGAAGATCGAAGGAACAATGGCGGTCATCGTATAAGACCAACTGCGACCGAGCAATAGATTATAGTCGAGATGGCGGTCTACGACTTCAACATCTACGGTTACTGTTTTCCCACTCAGAGTGATGGGAAAGATAGAAAGGTATCCTTTTGGGAGGAACATGTGGCCATCGAAAGCTTTGAGGGAATTCGACGGCGGCGTTAAGGTAGGAGAACCTAAAGCGAGCCAGCAAGCTTGTGACATAACGCAGGTCGAAGCACCTTCGTCAATGACAGTGTGATGGATTGGTCTCCCTTTCGACACAACCTGCACTTGGAATGCGATTTGGTGTGAGAGGCGAGTCTGAGATTTTTCCATATCAAAGATAGATAGCATGGAATCCTGGGGGTCTATTCCACCAATGGCCGAAAGCAAGGCTTTCCTTTGTGCTGGACAAGTTTGCAATACTTTGAGAGCAAACATAGCTGACGGTGCATGTGCCAAATCTTCTACAATGTTGTAGTTTTGGGCTGCACGTGCAGAGGTGTTATGAGTCGTGCGTCGAAGTGTCCCTTTGGGGGGATGAATCACGGGATCAGCAGTAGGCCGTTCGATATGAAAATCGTTGGTCGGTGGTGGGGTTGAACTAGTACCAGGTTCTTGAGCGTCTATGGTAGGATTTCCATAAAGCTTGGCTCGTGTTTGAAGTTCAACACTCTCAATGCCATAAATGGTGGATGATCCTTCACCGGAAGGGTGTGAACCACCATTGCCCCATTGTTGGGGTTGTGGCGAGTTGTCAACCATGTGTTGGTGTTGCTGCTGTTGATTAGGGAACGGATTATGAAGAACGGTAGGTGTTTGCCTAGAATCCTTGTTTGCGATAAAATCGGTGCATTCCTGCAGCCGAGGAAATTTGTATGTCAAGTGGTCCTCCGCACAGATCTTGCAAGAAAATTTCATGGGTTTATCCTTCCCTTTGTCATTTTTGGCAGCGTTTTTCTGATTAGGATTATTCTGATTGTCCGACTGCTCTTCCGAAGAAGATGTCTTTTTCTTGTTCTTCTTATTCTTTCCACTAGGTTTTTGTGAAGTTTGCACAGAATTTACCTCAGCGGTAGGAAGAGTAGTTGTTTGGTTAGGGGTGGTGGCAGCTGAGGATGGATGGGAGGTTTTCCCCCGAGACTGTTTTGTGGCTACACCAGAGATTGTGCCAATGAGATCGTCGGCGTGAGCTCCGATTTTCTGAGTAGCTGGAGGATTTGGGTTACCAGGGGAATTAGGGAGTAAATCATATAGTGTGCCAGATTGTGAATAGATTAAATTCAAATGTTGGGCACAAAGAATGCATTGATCTTCTGTAATCACACCGGAAAGGCCAATGTCTTTAGAGATGTGGGGTAAGAGAGACTTACAAAACCAATTAGATAAGAGATGATCTGGGATTGGCACTTTGACTAGCCTCCTCCTACGTCTCCATTCATGAATGTGATTGGAGATGTGGGTGGCGGTGTCTTGGCACAGCGAGGTTAACAGTTCCGTTCCGGTTTCAAATCTGATTGGTAATTGGAAGTTCTTTAAAGCGCCAAAAGTTTTTATGGCGGCATGTGGAAATTAAATATACCACTTGGCGGCATTGCCTGTAAGGGTGCGAGGAAACAGTCGAAGCCGTACACTATCATCCACCATGGAATTAGATATAGACCATAAATGAAAGGTGGTGATGTGTGCATCTGGGTCTTCCCCTTGTTTCCCATCGAACTTTGGGATGTCAGAAGGAATCTTGTGCGGTACTGGGGGCCAGAGCAGGTTGTGATTAATGGGGTCATTAGTCAGTTTATATATGTCAGGAATGTCTAGAGCTGCCACAAATGGCAATTACGGGTTTGCCCCTAAATCTAACCAAGGAAGTATTGGTTGACTATGTGGACCATAGGGTTCGCCCATCAATGTGTTACTAGTAGGATAAGTAGGACTTTGATAAAAATTTCCTATAGGTGGAGGGGTAGGGATATATGGTTGCTGTCCATAGGGCATATTGTATTGCGGGGCAAACGATTGGTTGCCCTTAGTGTAAAAGTGCCCTCCCATTCCAGATGGAGGTTGGGGTGGGTTAGTCCATATGGATGCAATAGAGATTCCTGGAGGCATGCTACTACTTGCATAGTTCGGCAACGGCATAGACCCCACACCGATATTTAAACCACTTAAGGGAACAATGTTAACAATAGGTTGTCCAGTTTGTCCTAAAGATTGCAGGGGTAGTGAAATGTTCCCTGTGATCTGCATGTTGGTGACACTGCCCCTTGGTATGGTGGCCAAGGGGTTTGAACTCAACAAAGGGTTCCAACTAAAAGGGTTGCTAAAAGGAACCGAAGTAGTCACACTCGTGGGAGGAGCAACCATAGGTCGCAACGTGGTCACAGTAGGAGTAGATCTCGAAGGACTCGGTGAGTTACTTACAGTTGTGATGACTGTAGGGTTGGGAATAGGTATATGTTGACTACTAGGGTTACCAAGTGATGGCATAAAACTGACAACTGGCGGGGAGGATGGTGGCGAACCTGGGATGGTTGCCATTGGTATCGACCCTGTGGATGCCGGTTGTGAAGTGGATGTTTGTGCGGCCGAATACATGTTAGTGTGTGGTGGAATATGAACTATCACAAGCCCCAATGTATCAGTGAGTGGAGGATTGTAATGAGGTACGACACCTTCCATGAAAGGGTCCTCCGGAAATTCCGTATGATATGAGGCGATGTGAAAATCAGGGTTTTTCAATGGAGACTGCTCTTCTACAGAAGGCACGGGTTCACCAAGGTTCAGTTCTTCCTCAAGAGTGAGAGGAGGTAGACCTTGCTGTCGTCGAGATAGACAATGTGGGTTAGATGATGCCATGGTGACCTGTTTATTTGTAACAAATTTTAATAAATTGTGATGTATTATAAAGTCTCAATGACAGTAACCACACACCTAAAAAAGAAAAAAGAAAAAAAAAACTCTCTAAAATCAATCAGCAAGCAGCCAGAATAGGGTGCCCTGTCTGAGTACTACCGTTTGCTGGTGATGAAATCCAGTATCACAATAGTATACAGAGAGGGTTGGTTGAAAGTACAGTTATGGTCACTCTAGAGCTTTTCCTGAACCTCAGACAATAGGTGTAAGCACTCTCGTGAAGATGAGTACCCTCCTAAAGACCGAAGATAGAGTGGGTCCATCTATTTCAGGTACCACGACAGCCCGTCCCAGTCACCTTGTGTAAGTCCCTAAAAATTATGGCCACTAAAGATACCTCAAATCATAGACATCATCAGGGGGGTCCATGGTCAAGGAAAACATGCTATATGGGCAGAATACCTAGATCCCCGATCTAGTTTCGACATCCCCAAAGGGAACCCCAATATATAGCATACCCACAGGATGCGGTCGAAGTTGGGCTACCTTCTTGTGCACCCAAGTTTTGTCTCGCGCTGAGCTCCGGTAAAGGAACGGTCTCGATAATATGAGTGCAGTAGGATTTCGCTCGTTAATGACTCTAGTCTCAAGTTTTGAGATCTTGGGTGATTTTCTCACTTTTCCTAACCCAAGATCCTAGCCTGAACTACTGTTGGTGTGAGCTCAAAAAGAGTAATGTGATTGATTTTATTATCGCTTGATTCTTAGTGAACTTGATTATTAGTCTTGTGGAGGGGGAGTGGGCATATGAAATGTAATGAGACTCTGAATCAGGAAACCATGCAAAAATATGCTCTAAATATTCAATTAGATTAAGAGTATTTCTACAAGGAGAGGTTTCTTTTCAACATCCATGCACTAACATTAAAATATCAAAGTTCAACCTTATAAGATTCAGACATCTATTCTCCTCATGTTAACAGTCTTTTAACTGAAATTTTCAGAATTAATTCAGCTAGATGCAGAAAAACTAAAAATAAAATAAAAAATTCTTCTCTAAAAAGTAAATGTTTTTTATACTAACTTTTTAAACAAGAGCAAATAAACAGAAATTCCAGCTTAGTAAACAAGCATAGGGATTTAGTTAAGGAGGGATACTGATGGCCAAAAAACTCTGTAACCAAAAACACAATCACAGGGGTGAACAACAAATTTTGGCTGAGTAACGCACTGTCTCTGAGTAAAGACAGCGTTAATCTAGAGACTAATGCACTGTATTTAAGCAGAGCCTATGTTATAACGCACTGGAACAGCAACAGAGGTAGCGTTAGCCAGGGTAAAGTTCTTCAGATGGTCAAACAGAAACAGGATTGAACTCTGTGAGCTTTTGAAATGTCTACTGGACATAAATACTGGTCTGAAGGGCCTGTGAACAGAGGAAAGAAGAAAGGGGGAAAGAGATAGTCCAGAAACTATTAGGAAATCCCCAGCGGTGTCGCCAATTCTGCTATAGGGTAAAATTCTTGGGTTGTTGTTGGTTATTGAATATCCCTCTCAGGACTTTTTGGTTCCCAAGGCAAATAGTAAGATTAGCTGTATAGTTCACAAAGAAGGCACATACATGTTCATATTAACTTAAAACAACTTGATGGAATAAGATGGTAGATTACCTCTTTAATGATATTGAAGTCTTTTAGAGAGCGCTGAACAGCGAAGCAGGGATCCTTCTTCACCAACTCCAAATCTCGACCCTGTAATCAGTCAAATCACCCTTCTAATCTCTACCACAACATACATTTCCTATCAATTAAGTCAACATATAATAAACATTTAAACTATGCACATCTAAGCCATTCATTTCATGCTATATAAGTGATTGAATAACAATGACAATATCAACGCATAGAATGGACAAAATAGATACAGTTTTATTGATTTATAAAAAGGAGGATTACAACCATCGGTTGTACCAAGCCCTCCTCAGCCTTCCAATCTATCTATCTCTCAATGTGGTGATGTCTTGGTCAACAAGTTCTCAATGAACCTCTTTGACCTTTGACCTTCACACTACAACAATAATGCTCTACTTCACAAGTATTCAAAACTTTGACAATCCTTTGACCTTGTGTTGGTGTCCTGTGTTTTGATAGTTTGGCAAATCAAAAGACAAGGCAACATCAGAACCAATCTTTAGAGTTCCAGGATCTAGTCCTCCTGTTCTCAGAGAGGGATCTCTCAAAATTTTGTTTGCAAAAGTTTATCTTGTGTGCTTATAGTATTGATTTTAGACTAGTTATTAAGTGCAAGTGTTTGTTTATTTGTTTGGTTGAATTGATACAGCAGAACATGAAAGGTCTAGGAAAGATATATAGAATGGAGAAACATCTGGTTCTTTGGGCAATGGAGTCAAGAAGAGGTCATAACATACTCATCAATGGATATGGGATATCAGAGGGAAAATCTAACTTGGCCGCAGGATCCTTTGGTTTTGGAATGAGATGGACATTAATGATTTGGAGAGAGAGGTTCAATTATCAAACGAAGGGAGCTTGAAAACATAACTTGAACAATAAAGAGATATTTGATAGACAAGGCTAACCATAAATTCTACAAACATTCTTTAAGCAAATAATGACTTCAAGACAACTTTTAAAATGAAATCTAAGATTTGGGGAACGCCCTATTTCCTCAAAGATTTTATTTCAAATGACTTAGAAAACATAAAATATTCACTGATAATTGCAGTCATAGAAGAGGGAACACCTAAAAACATCTATGATCATAATTATAACGACCTCTAAGCCAACTTTTTAACTAAGGACAAAGGGCAAGATCAAAACAGACCTCTTTGATTCATTGTAAGAAAATAACTTCAAAGGGAGACTTCAATAATAATTTTTAAGTGGCAGCAGACAAGCAGGGAAAACCATAAATCATGCTGAAACCAACTGTTCAAACTATTAAGGAAATAAACAAGCATGAAGACTAAAGAGAAAGATTAAAGCCTCTGAAATACTTCAGCAGAAGAAAACATGAAACAATGAAGGATGAACAGGTCTAAGGTGCTTCCAAGAGTCATTTCTTAGCCTAAAACTTTCAGCCTACTATAGTAAGAAATTATGGAACATAATGAAAATAGGGGAAAACATAAAACAGTTCAGAATAATTCACCAACAACCAAGCTCATGGATCCAATGATAGAGCCTTGTCAGGAACAAGCATGTAACAACATCATCAAGATCTCCAAGACTTCAATTTGTTCTTCAACTTCAACAGACTATGTATTTAATTCAAAGAGTTTCAGTATTACAACATGTAATCAACAACAACCAACCCACTTCTCATCTTCTACAGGAATATTTATAGAAGGATGAGGGGGTGAGATCTGATAAAAGATCTCTTAAGGCAATTAATACAGATTCAAGACTTCTCGGCCCTTTGAGGGGCTCGATGGAGAAGTTTACAGGTGGATCACTATATTAACTATTTTACAATAAATATCAAAGCTTGGTGGGAGCTTTTTTTTACCTTTAGGCCTTGTGTAATGTTTGGAGTAACTTTGCAGATATTTCTGCATTTATTTCCTTGCAGAAGTAACTCCCTGGCTGCGCTGGAGGCGAATATCTGATTTTCTTCAGTAACTTCGGCTTCTGTTTGAAAGGTTTGAGGCAATAGGTGGCTCTGTGGTAGCCGAGAGGAATCAATTCACCTCAGATGTAGCAGTGGAGGGTTTCCTGTCGGTAAAACACTTCAGATTTTGTTTAACCTAGGTTTTAAATCGGGGATTAGGCTTTTGGTAACCTATCTTAGCCATAATCCCACAAATCTGCCTTTAATCTTCTGCTCTGGTGCATTTTTGCCGTTGATATTGATATTATTTGATTTGTGATTGACTTGCTGCGTTTTTGCTAATGTGCAGGGTTGCTCAGGGTTCGAATGGCATCAATGCCTTGTGAAACACCGTTGAAATGTGCATTTTAACTCCTTGTGATGATTTCCTTTGGTGAATCTAAGGCGGGAGGATCGTCATCCTCCGCCTTTGAATTTTTCTTCAAAAATGGTGAAAACCATTTAAACCCTGCAAAATACGAAAAATTATTATAAAAGCCTGCATTTATAGGTTTACTGCTACGGAGGATACGTGGAGGAAGCATGGCCATTGGATGGCATCATCCAACGGTCAGGATTGATCGGGAGAGAATGTAGAACGGGCGGAAAAAATATTGAATCCAAGCCGTCGATCGTGCAGAGATCGACGGTCGAGATTGAACGAGGAGGCAGAAAAGGAGAATGAATTTGAGCCGTCGATCGCGCAGAGATCGACGGTCGGGAGCGGAAGTTGAAAGTCAAACGGAGCGAATCTGGGCGATGATTTTTGGACCGTCGATCTGTAGATTAGATCGACGGCGGAGATGTTGTTGCCGTTGCACGGTAGCCCGGTTATCGTGTGTGCATCTTCGAGGAGTGATCGCTGTCTGATGATCAGCCCTAGATCGGACGGTGGACGTGAATATCACTGCGTGTCCATGTCCGGAAGTTAATGCGCGATGAGCGGCGGTTTTGCAAACAGTACCAGGACACGTGGCGGCGAGTGTATGGAATCGCTGGTGATCGGGGAAAAACCGCCCTTGCCCCAAAGGCGGTGCGATGGATACCACGTGGTTTCTGGAGTGGGGAACAGCTGGCGGGGACCACCGGGTAGACAGACTCCGCACCGTCTGATATGTGGATTTAGATCGATGGTGGGGGTTCGATTGAAAATCGAATTGGCGGAAAAGTTTATAATTTAATTAAAAACCAAATAATTTAAAATAATCAAAGGTTTTAATACTTTGGCAGAGAAATATTTAAATGTTTGGCGCCCGAATGCGGGGCCGAGGGTCATATTAAGGGTTATACGACTAGGGATCTATGCGGGAAGGGGCTAAGACCCAAATATGTGTAAAAAATGTGGGTTTTTATGGTTTTCTAATGGAAATGAGGGTTCCGATAAGGTTTTTAAAAGTGGGTTTTAAACCTTATAAAAGTGGATTTTCATGAATGGAAAAAAGAACTCATGAATAATAGAGTAATTTTATGGAGAAATAGGGAAGCAAATGAAAGTTAGTTTTGGAAGAAGGGGAAACGAGAAATGGTGCTTGCAGCAGTATTCTGGCTTGGAAATCAGTAGGATTTCTAAGTGAAAAATGGGAACAGCAGTGAAGTTAGGATAGAGGATAGGCATGAGGCCTTCAAGAGTCTTCAAGAGCCAACAATTTTTAGCAATGAAATTTGTTCCTTGAAGGCTCAAAAAGTTTTTAGCCAGCATTTGGTATAACAAACTTATAGCTGGCTAACACCTTGAACCAAGAGCCTTCATCTCCATTTTATAGGAGATGGAGAGAGCAATCATTGCCTCTCTCCTTCCACCAGTTCTAAATAAAAAAAACCAAGATGTTTCCTCAACTTCCATGCTTTTTGCTTCCTTGAGAGTTCAGTTTTTTTTGGCAAGGCCCAATAAGAGATTAGTGCTTTGCAGTTTCCTTTTTGTACCACAATCACAGATTTTGTAACCATTCGGTTTCCATGGATAGTGATGATGATATTAACCCTATATATCAGTGACCTATATCTATATGACAATGATCTCAACATTGACCTTGATATGGTTGTATGGATGTGACCTTTGGTATGTCATCGGAAAATCCCCAAATATCAAAAAATCCCCAAATCTGGAGAACTAAAGCTCATCACTTTCGATCTGGAGTACTACCCTTGTGATAAAGCCACTTTGCACTTCACCTTCAATATAGATCAGACCAAGGGCAATTCGTTACTGGGTGTTGAGATGGATGAGTTTGTCGAACTAAAATCCATAGCTTAAACTTCATAAAACTGGTGGAGTCAAATTCATGCAAGCACAAACACATCTTACACATCCTCTTTGAAACTTATCCGAAAGAACATTGGAATACATCTAGAGAGAACCCTACAACCTAACACAATCCAATGGAATTGACCAAAAAAACCAAAATAGAGTCAACCCTACTATAGGAGGAAGGGCCTGCAGTAAGAACTTACCATTTTGCAAGAGCTAAGGGTGAATGCTGTTCTACAAGAGCTGAGGGCGAACACTGAGGGCGAATGCTGTTCTGCAAGAGCTCAGGGCGAATGCTAAGGGCGAATGTTGTTCTGCAAGAGCTGAGGGTGAATGCTGAGGGCGAATGCTGAGGGCGAATGTTGTTCTGCAAGAGCCGAGGGCGAATGCTATTATGCAAGAGATGAGGGCGAATGCTGAGGGCTAATGCTGTTCTGCAAGAGCCGAGGGCCAATGCTGAGGGCGAATGTTGTTCTGCAAGAGCCGAGGGCGAATTCTGAGGGCAAATGCTGTTCTGCAAGAGCTGAGGGTGAATTTTGAGCGTGAATGCTATTCAGCAAGAGCTGAGGGCGAATTCTGAGCGCGAATGCTGTTCTGCAAGAGCGGAGGGCGAATGCACACGTGATATCAGACGTTAATGCATGTAGTTTTTAATAAAATCATTTTTATGTAGCGCGGACATAAGTTTTGTATTTTTATGTAGCGCGCATATAAGTGTCATTATACCGACGACATACAGAGCGTCGCTCTTGCGATGGATGCCTCCAAACGTCGCAATTGCGACACTTAGACATTGTGTCACACTTGCAATGCTTGGAGGCATCTGTCGCAAGAGCGACGCTTTGGGGCATAGTGTCACAATTGCGACGTCTTCCTCCAAACGTCGCAATTGTGACACTTTTCCTAAGTGTCGGTATTGCGACACTTTTCTCTAAACATCGGTATAGTGACGGTTTTGGGCGGGATTGAAAAAATCTGGGGAAATTTCTGACATTTGGTCAAAAGCGTCCGAACCAAGTGTCGGAATTTCCGCCAAATGTACTAGTGAACAAACAAACACTCATCACACATCAAGAGGACTACTAACATCATAAGGAATATAACAGGAAACACCATGACCCTTTTGACATTAATGCCAACAATACAACATAGAACCAGTGCCAACACTATATATAGAAGTTTGTTTCTCACTAGCCATACTTTATTTCTTGTGTATATCCAAAGACACAGGTAAGTTACTCGAGAAGGTTGTGAGGAGAATGCAAGAAAATTTTAAAAAAATATTCACAGTGGTAGAATATCCATATGGTATGGATGAAAAGGTTGAATATTTTGAAAAGATAGTCTTATTGTTGTAGCAACAGAGTGGGAAACCTTTTCCAGTGGGAATTATTGGGATGGGAAAAGTTGTTAAAGATATATAATTACTCCCACGTGGAGAGTTGTCTATAATTAGAGAGTTAGTTAATTGAGTAAAGTTGATTTAATTCCAGCTCAATCCTATTTTTGGAAAGTCAAAGTTAGTGCGTGGTTTTGTGTCAAAGCTATTTTGAGTGAATCGCTAGCTGAAAAAGTTAAATACACCTCACCAAGTTCAATTTAATAATCAATTTTGTGTGATCAATTGAAGAGCGACAACTCATGTTATTGTGTGTGTCAATTTTGAGTCATTTTGAGTCTTTCCTCCTCTACCTTTCCAACAAATTGGTATCAAAGCCGAGGAAGGAATACAAGATCTGTGGAGCTAGTAGATCCAGTAAGATGAGAGCCAAGTGAAGAAGGTCGATGATTTTTTATTTATTTTTAAAATGTGTTGAAGAAGTGTCACATGTTTAAAATTTAAAAGGTGCGACAAGAAAGAGTGAAAACTACAAGTCCTAAGTACAAAAAGTGTGATAATTTGAATCAAACTTTCACTATCATAGGTTGGTTGTGTCGAAGGGTGGGAAAGCCGCATGACGTATTAAAAATTTAAAATAAGTTGTTAGTGAATTAAAATGATTAAAAGCTTCACATATGAATTCACACATTTGAAGGTATTAAGTCCAACGTCAAAATATCATGTGGTTATTATTCCATAAAATTGATTCATGGAGATCCTTTTTTAAAATTTATTATGCACACACTTTTAACCTTTTTTTTGATGAGTTATTTATATAGAGGTTTTTTTATATTAAACAAAAATGGTTTATTTAAAGTTATTTAAAAAAAATGGTTTTTTTAAGAAGGGTCCCTAATATTATTTGAAGATATTTTTTTTGAATATGGTTTCATCAATTTTCCAGCTCTAGTTTCCACCATTTATAGGGAAGGAATATGATCTATGGGACATTAAAATTGAGACCACGTTGGAGGGTCATGATGTTTGGAAATATGTCATGAATGTATTTCCATAAACAATAGATGAAGCAACTAAATGAGCCCTCACTAATGCAGAGAGGGAAAAATGGAAGAAAGAAACAAAAAAATAATGTGCCAACTGTTGTAGGTGATTTTGTCACCCTCCTAGAGACAGCCTAGAGTTGCCATAGACCAGTTCCTAGGACATCTTAATATAGCAAGGAGTCCTTTATAGTTTGGGTTGTCAGTCCAAGGGACTCACTTACTATCTCTTGTTTTAAACAAGGAAATTGAAATAGGATGAATTGGTCCCAATTCTCTTTCAGTGGCTGATACACGGATAAGAATAAAGTAAAGACATCAGGTAGAACTTCAGCATGATAGTATCAGACAGCTAAGAGACCGCTTTATTGTAATGAGGGCCGATTCAAGTAATATATTACAGAAATCAGATATCAAGGAGTGCGGGCAGGAAGGAAACATGAGAAGATATTATTGACAAAAGGGCGCACCAATTTACGAATCCTTAAGCCATTAATATAGCAGAAGTTATGGAAGGAGTGAACATGAAACAGCATATCACTTCTAGGCCTATTTAAAGCGCTTGACCAATTCCAGAAAGGGCACCATTTAAGATGAATCCTTACTGCAAATTAGTGAGCCACTCGCATTCTAGAACATGATACAAGAAGAAAGTTTGCATGAAAAAGGATGATATATTAACATATGAGAGAAATTACATACTGCAATATACCAAAGACCAGAATCCTCAATACAGTCATAACCCCTCCTCACTGAGACCCAACGGGCTCTGAAACTTCATACAGAAATGTCACAAGATGGATACAATAGTCTTCTCGCAGCACAGCTTGCTTACAGAAATTTGGAACCCTAAAAATGTCTTCTTTCTTGATATTTATAGAGAGGAGAGAAACTTCTGGAGGGAGAGGTAGGTATCCATATTTATTGATCTAATTTGAATAAGAAAGGCGGGGAACATTCACGCCTTCTTCATGAATGACTAGCTATAAATGAATATACCTAACAACCTGTATACAGAAATTAATGTCGGGAGATAAAAATCTCCTTATGTACAAAACGAAAATAATAAAATATATACATCGGGATGCCTTTAGCTGAAGAAAAATCTGATGCCATGAGGGGCCTGAGCTGGCCTGCAACTCTGGTACTGTACTCTTGGCCTTTGAAGTCTGAATTTGGATTCTGAATCTTAAATGCGGGGCGAATTTCTCTGGAGGGTTCTAAGACTCTCTGTCTGTGTTTTCTTTAATAGCAGTCATTTCATGCACCGGCTTCAGCTTTTTCCATTTAATTTCGCCCACAGGAGATCATCTTCTGGTATGTTCTTGATCCTCTGAAATGGAGGCGACAGATTGATATGCCCCCCTATGCTTAATTTGAAAACCTGCAAAAACCCTGAAAATGTTAGAAAAACCCGATTAGGGTGAAGGTGGGGGGTGATGGAGGTGGGAATGGATGAGACGACGCAACCACAGGTCAAAAATGGGAACATACAGGGTGGCGGGAGCAGACAATGGAGGTTTTTGTGAATGGGTGAAACGTAACACAGTATACTCGTGGAAGAAAAATGGTGATAGATTATGAATTAAACATATAAAACACACGCATATATATATATCGGCGCGAGGATATAATATGAGAGTACGGGGGGGAAAGACACATAGGCGAGCGGGGAACAAGAAGGAGACGACGTGGCGGGTACGTTGATGGTCGGAGACATGAAACAGTGACACGATGGCAGACTGTGGGACGTGGCGGGACATAGCGATGAACGATCAACTCTGGGACACATCTGCCGTCGGATGGAGGTAGGCAGATCGGACGGAGCGGGTGGATCCCGCTGCACGGACATCGACCGAAGAATAACGTGCAGGGAGAGAGCGGTTTCCTGCTCGTACCAAGGACACGTGGCCTCTCTCGTATGGGATCGCTGGTCCCGCGGTAAATACCGCCAGCCGACAAGAGCGGTGCGGGGGGAAAACCGCCGGTTTCACTGTGCGCCCGGGATATAAGTGATAAGCCCCCGTTTCTCCCAGCCCATGGTCCTGTAGCTCAGGTCATATTAAAATCAAAGTGGGAGGGGCTAAGGCTTAAGGGGCTTCGGCCCGATATATAAAATATACATTTTAAACGTTATAAAGCAGATTTTCGGGCGGGGATGATAGAATTAAACGGGGCCCCGGAGTTTTTACTCTCAAAAACGTTAGAAATGGATTTTGGAGAAGGTGGTGGCCGAAAATTAAATAAGGAAAGGGGATATGTACAACACTGGCTCCATTTGGGGACGGCATGTTCGTCCTCAGGCATGTCGAGAACACATAGACCATTCAAAATTTTCATTCCGCTGTTCAATTCCTGCTGTGCTTTCTCCTCAGGTAACTATCAGCATCCCCCTTTTTCCCTTATAGAAATTAGAAAAAACGACTAATGTACAATATATACATTGGGGTGTTTCCAACCTGGGTCAGAATTGAAAATACGGCTTGATGAATTGGCCATTCACGGGGGCATCTGACAATTCACCTTGCAGATTTTCTAAATAGAAAGTGTTGTTTCCTCCCAGCTTGACTATTTTGAACGGCCCGAACCATAACGGATCGAATTTAGCATGTTTGCCCTTTTCTGCTCTGCGAACATCCCATCTAAGAACCAGGTCTCCAATTTGGAAATTTCTGTCCTTCGCGTGCTGATCAAAGACCTTCTTCATTTTTTCCTGATATTCTATCAGTCTCTGGTCTACCTGGTTTCTCATCTCCTCCAATTCTACCAACTGATAAATTCTCCTAATCATCTCGTCTGGTTCCTCTTGGTTTTCCTGCATGAAACGTGCTACTGGCAGTGCCAATTGCATAGGAAACACTGCGGCCCGCCCATACACCAGCTCATATGGAGACTTGCCTGTTGCTCTTTTGCTGGTTATCCTATTTGCCCACAGAGCAAACTTCAACTGAGAATCCCAGTTCTTCTGATTTCCAGCTATTGTTTTCTTGAGGGCCCTTACCAGGGTTTTATTGGATGATTCTGCTAGACCGTTCCCCTGGGGATAATACGCTGTGGAATGAGTTAATACAATATTATATCTTTGGCAGAAATTTACAAATCTGGCAGACTTAAAAGCTTGAGCATTATCAGTTACAATTCTTGCAGGACAGCCAAACCTAGATATGATATTGTCTTCTAAAAAATTCATGATTACAGCATCTGTAGCCCTTCTTGTAGGTATGGCTTCCACGCATTTAGTAAAATAATCTGTAGCTGTGAGTATCCATTTATGTTGGCCGCTTGATGGGGGGTGTATTTCTCCTATGAAGTCTAATCCCCATTTCTGGAAGGGTTCATTTACATGCACGGGAATTAAGGGCAAAGATGCTAACTTCTGTCTTTCTACAAACCTTTGACATTTGTCGCATGTTCTGACCCAGGCAAAAGTATCTGAATATAATTTTGGCCAGTAAAAACTGGCCTTCAAGATTTTATTGGTAGTAGCCCTCCAGCTGTAGTGTCCTCCACATATTCCTTCATGGAATTCTGTCATTATATTCTGCACTTCATTTTCTGTGAGACATAACAGCAATATACCCAAAGGGTCTCTCCAATAGAGCTGTCCATTGGCAATGACATACTTCTGGGATCTCATCCTTACAGCTCTGTAGTTTTCCTTGTCACATCCTGGAGGACAACTAAGTGTCAACAGGTATTCAACTATTTGCTTGTACCATGGACTAGTCAGATACTTCACATGCACCTTTTGTGTGGCCATTTCTAGTCCATGTTGCTCCTCTTCTTTTCCCGATTCTTCATTTGCCATCATGGATAAATTAATGCCCAGAGCTTGATGATTAGATTCAGATAACATCTTGGCAAGTCCCTGTCCTTTGATCAATTTAGTAGGCTTTATGTCTAGATCATATTCCTGGATTTTTGCAATCCATCTTCCCCTTCTGCCTTCACTGTCCCCCTGAACTAGAATGTCTTTTATAGCTGCTGTGGGAACATAAGCAGTAATATGGGATTGCAAAATATAAACTATGAAAGCTTTAAGGGACTTTACCAGGGCATACGCCTGCTTCTCCAGTATATTATACTTTAGTTCAGCATCATACAAAACCTGACTGAAGAATGCTATGGGTTGTTCATATCCTTCTTCATTTTTCTACAATAATACCCCAGCAATTGTATGTGGTGAAGCAAATGAAAATACCATAAATGGCTTACTATAATCCGGTCCTGCTAGCATGGGAGCTTCGGCAAATGCTTGCTTAATTCTTGTAAATGCATCCCTAGACTCCTGGGACCACTTAACTTCATTGTCCTTTTTCAACATATTAGTAATGTGCCTAACTATCTCCGCATAGTTAGGAATGAATCTCCTTAAAAAGTTTATTCGCCCCAAAAACACTTGTACTTCTTTCTTATTTCTTGGCAGAGAAATGCTATTTATTACTTCAACTCTCTTAGGATCAATTTTAACACCATCTTTAGTCACAATATGTCCTAGGAGTTTTCCTTCATCTAAAGCAAACAGCGATTTTTGAGGATTAAGAGAAAGGTCGTACCTTCTGCATTTTTCAAAAGTTCTTCTTAAATGCACAATATGCTCATCATCATTCTTTGAGAACACCGTGATATCATCGAGGTACACTACCAGAAACTTGTCCTGTTCTCCAACAAAGGCTATATCCATTGCCCTTTGAAAAGTAGCACCTGCATTGATCAGTCCAAATGGCATCCTTGCATACATAAAGGTTCCCCATGGAGTGGTGAACGCAGTCTTCTTCTGATCTTCCGGGAAAACAGCTACCTGATTGTAGCCTGAGAATCCATCCATCATTGACATTCTGGATGCTCCCACCACTTTTTGCAAGATGTGGTCCATTTTAGGTAGTGGGTAATTATCTTTGAGAGATACTCTATTCAAATTTCTGAAGTCTACACATAGCCTGATTTCTCCATTCTTCTTTCTGACAGGAACAAGATTCGCTATCCATTCTGAGTACCTCAAGGGCACAATTATTTTGGCCTTCAACAATTTTCTAATTTCTTTCTCAATTGAGGGAAGAAGCAGAGGGTTAATTTGTCTGAGCTTCTGTTTGTATGGCTTTGCATCTTCCCTAAGTGGAATCTTGTGTTGTATGATGTTTACATCAAATGTTTTTAGGTCCTCGTAGGACCAAGCAAAAACATCTTTATAAGACTGAAATAACTTCAAATACTTTTCTTTATATTCTTCTGAGATTCTTTTAGATAATCTAACAATCTTGGGGTCAGCAGCCGTACCCAGATTTAAATCTCCCACTCGATCTTCTTCTACTTCTTTGTTTGGCTGCATGGGGACATCATTCTTGTTGAATAGTCTTTCTAGAGGTACTAGTCCTCTAGGGATGACATTTCCTTTTAACTGAAATACTCTGTTTCCTGCTATATTCTCTTCCCATTTACCTTCAGCAATATTTTCCGCTTCTTCCTCCTCATCATCATCAATTTCCATACCTGTGAATTCTCCCACTGTCTCCATGAATCTCTTCATCTGTTCGTCATCTTCAAAGACCTGCCAATGCTTAATATTGTCTGGGATAGATGGTCTGTAACGTACCTCTACTTCATATCTTAACAATGGGTTCTGAGGAGGTCGGAACGTACTAGCAGCCACAGCAAGAGAGTCTGCTATTCTGTTATGCTCCCGGGGCATGAACTGTATATTAAATGCTAAGAAGAAATTTTATATCATGCCCCATACTTCGTTTCTATATGCTCTGAGCCGAGGATGTTTAGTTTGGCATTCATTCTTAATCTGTCTCACTACTAGCTCAGAGTCTCCAAACACTTTCAGACATTGAATGCCCATGTTTCTAGCTGTCTGTAGGCCTAACAACAAAGCTTCGTACTCGGCTACATTGTTTGTAGCTTCATACTCTAGTTTGAAAGACAGCGGCACCCATTTTCCTGTGGGAGAGATTAACAATACCCCAGCTCCGTTACCTTCCCTGGAATTTGCTCCATCAAAATGCAGAGTCCATACTTCTGATTCCTGGCCTTTCTTGGATTTCTCGGCTTGGAATTGACCAGAGGGGGACTCATGTGCATAGTCTTGACTCTCTTCTAACACAAAACATGAGAAGTCACCCTCTTTATTATAAACTGGAGAGTTGTCTGAACAATCAGAAGTGGTCACCATTTTAACAAATCTGGTCTCCCTATACAGCCTCCTCTCCTGACCACCAAAGACTGGGACAGTGGCATATGTTAAGTCGAGTTTAATCGATCCCCCAATCTTAGTACCCCAGGACCTTGACAACAGCATGCCAAAGCGAGTTGGGATATCAGCGACCACAATATCCATGACCACACTTTTTGCTGGGATTTGAGCTAGATTGACCACTAAATCTTTAATCATTCCCAAGAATTTAACCCTTTTCGAATCAAATGAATATAAATCTTTATAAGGCCTTGTAATCTGCAGCCCTAGTTGCTCCATGACAGACAAAGGCATAAGATTATGGGAAGCTCCAGAATCTAGCATACAATTGTGAAGCAGCAGGTCATGAATGACTAGGGACACATAGAAGGGAGGAGTTGAAGGGTCCATCTCCTCAACGTGTGGGCCAAAGACTACCATAGGTCTTTCTTCTTGAAGATTTAGACTATCAGGTGCAATTTGTGGTTCAGGAAGAGGCATAAAAGAAGTGACCTGAGACTGATATACAGGCTGTTTCAACAATTCAGTCAGAGGAACAGGAATCTTAATCTTTTCGAGCTCTTTTTGCAGATTAAAAGCAGATGTGGACTTTTCTATCATTACTTCTTTTGACTCCTTATTCTCAACTGAGGACTTGACTTCTTGGGACACTGGCTCAGCATTAGAAGGACTGACTACTTTTGAAGAGGAAGGAACTTGATCATTTGACTGCAAGGGGGTATTTAGAAAATTCTTACCTTTTTCAACATTCTTTTTGGTTGCTGACTCCTTCTGAGCAGATGCTTCTTTCTGAGGTATTTCTTCCTCTTGCTCCTGAGTTCTAGTCCTCTTCCTTGAGGATCTGAGATCATATTTGACGTTGAACTGGGCTTCCATGAAATCAGCAAATTTCTTACAGTAATGGTCAATCTCAGCTTCTTCATCCTCTGCTTGCACTGGGCACTCCATATCATCATTATTTGAAAAGGCCAGATTCGAATCTTCTAACCCATAGGCTGCATTTCCGGTGGAGTCATCTGCAGGTCCTTCCAGGTACAAGGGGTGAGGCACCTGATCTTGCTGCTCCCTTGTCTCTCTTGGTAATATTTGCAATGGAGGCTTTCTATATTGAGGATTATACCCTCTGTTTGGAGCATTGTAATAGTTCTTAGGAGCTGCATTTTTGGCTTCCAGTTCCATCTTGACCATCTTCTTTATCATCTTACTTATTTCATCCATTTTATCTGAATCCTTTTCTTGATTAGAGGTAGAAACCTCTTCTTTGCCTTTTCTTCTGGCATCTGGTTCAATTTTCCCTTTTAACTTTCCTGTGGAGGCAAAGTTCGCTTCTAGTTCCAGAGCATCTGATTGTGCATCATCTAGATTGGCAGGTTTTCTTTCTCTTAAGGAGAATCCAAAGTCAAAATCAAAGGCTGCTATGAAAACTATCTTGGCAGCAGCTTCATTTGGCTTCATTTCTGGAGGCAAGCTTAGATATAACTTGTTGAATCTTTTGATGAATTCTGATACCCCTTCATTCTGTTTCTTCTTGATAGTATTAAACTCAGTAAGGCACATCCCATAATCCTTCTTTTCTCCCCACTTCCTGAGAAAAACGTTTTCCATCTGATCCCAGGTTGTCACAGAACGATTTCCCAATGTCTTAAACCATTTTCTGGCTTCTCCTTCCAAAGACTGCACAAATAATCTCAAAACCACATCCAGGTGTTCAACATTCAAATTTTCTGCAAAAGAGCAGAAGGTCTCGAGATGTTTCTGAGCATCCATATCATTTTCACCATTGAACCTTGGCAGAATCTTCAGATAATCCTGTGGCATATCGTTCAACACTTGGGGTAAGGCCAGAGGAGCGTATTTGTTCAGGAGAAAAGCAGGAACATTGGCCATTGGAGGCGGTGGGGGTTGCACAACAATCTGAGAAACAAAAGAAGGGAGAGGGGTAGGGGGCAGCGGAGTGTCAATGACAATGGGTATATATTGGACCGAGGTCTGAGGTGTGGACGGGAATAGTTCTCGGTTGACGGAAGCTACTTCAGTGACCTCTTTAATTTCCTCAGCCTCGGGAACAGAATAAGGTTCTTCCCCAAATAAAATATTTCCCCTACGTGGGGTTTCTAGATAAACTTCGGGATTTTCTGTTCTAACTTCTTGAGAAGAAGAGGGCGGATAATCTTCAACAGAACACTCAGGATTTTCAGCTCGGGTTGACTTCCTCTCCTTCCAGACTTTTTTATGAATAATTTTCTCTGGGTCAGACACGTAGGGTGTTTTCAGTTGGGCTGTATCTGACCTCAAATGCGGCCTACGAGGAGCCAGGACTACTAATGAGATTTATCAAATAAGGACCAGTGGAGTCGCCAAGGTGAGAAATCTGCAACTCTTCACCTCTCTGTGCTCACCTGACTAGAGAGTGAAATAAAATGTCGAAAACCCAGGGAAACTGATGTTCTTGAATTCGTTCCCCGGCAACGGCGCCAGAAAGATGTTGTGGATGATTTTTTCACCCTCCTAGAGACAGCCTAGAGTTGCCATAGACCAGTGCCTAGGACATCTTAATATAGCAAGGAGTCCTTTATAGTTTGGGTTGTCAGTCCAAGGGACTCACTTACTATCTCTTGTTTTTTAAACAAGGAAATTGAAAATAGATTGAATTGGTCCCAATTCTCTTTCAGTGGCTGATACACAGATAGGAATAAAGTACAGACATCAGGTAAAACTTCAGTATGATAGTATCAGATAGCTAAGAGACCGTTTTACTGTAAAGAGGGCCGATTCAAATAATATATTACAGAAATCAGATATCAAGGAGTGCGGGCAAGAAGGAAACATGAGAAGATATTACTGACAAAAGGGCGCATTAATTTACGAATCCTTAAGCCATTAATATAGCAGAAATTATGAAATGAGTGAACATGGAACAGTATATCACTTCTAGGCCTATTTAAAGCGCTTGACTAATTCCAGAAAGGGCACCACTTAAGATGAATCCTTACAGCAAACTAGTGAGCCACTCGCATTCTAGAACATGATACAAGAAGAAAGTTTGCATGAAAAAGGATGATATATTAACACATGAGAGAAATTACATACTGCAATATACCAAAGACCAGAATCCTCAATACAGTCATAACCCCTCCTCACCGAGACCCAACGGGCTCTGAAACTTCATACAGAAATGTCACAAGATGGATACAATAGTCTTCTCGCTGCACAGCTTGCTTACAGAAATCTGGAACCCTAACAATGTCTTCTTTTTTGATATTTATAGAGAGGAGAGAAACTTCTGGAGGGAGAGGCAGGTATCCATATTTATTGATCTAATTTGAAAAAGAAAGGCGGGGAACATACACGCCTTCTTCATGAATGACTGGCTATAAATGAATATACCTAACAACCTGTATACAAAAATTAATGCCGGGAGATAAAAATCTCCTTATGTACAAAACGAAAATAATAAAATATATACATCGGGATGCCTTTAGCTGAAGAAAAATCTGATGCCGTGAGGGGCCTGAGCTGGCCTGCAACTCTGGTACTGTACTCTTGGCCTTTGAAGTTTGAATTTGGATTCTGAATCTTAAATGCGGGGCGAATTTCTCTGGAGGGTTCTGAGACTCTCTGTCTGTGTTTTCTTTAATAGCAGTCATTTCATGCACCGGCTTCAGCTTTTTCCATTTAATTTCGCCCACAGGAGATCGTCTTCTGGTATGTTCTTGATCCTTTGAAATGGAGGCGACAGATTGATATGCCCCCCTATGCCTAATTTGAAAACCTGCAAAAACCCTGAAAATGTTAGAAAAACCCGATTAGGGTGAAGGTGGGGGGTGATGGAGGTGGGAATGGATGAGACGACGCAACCACAGGTCAAAAATGGGAACATACAGGGTGGCGGGAGCAGACAATGGAGGTTTTTGTGAATGGGCGAAACGTAACACAGTATGGTCGTGGAAGAAAAATGGTGATAGATTATGAATTAAACATATAAAACATACGCATATATATATATAGGCGCGAGGATATAATATGAGAGTACGGGGGGGAAAGACACATAGGCGAGCGGGGAACAAGCAGGAGACGACGTGGCGGGTACGTTGATGGGCGGAGACATGAAACAGTGACACGATGGCAGACTGTGGGACGTGGCGGGACATAGCGATGACCGATCAACTCTGGGACACATCTGCCGTCGGATGGAGGTAGGCAGATCGGACGGAGCGGGTGGATCCCGCTGCACGGACATCGACCGAAGAATAACGTGCGGGGAGAGAGCGGTTTCCCGCTCGTACCAAGGACACGTGGCCTCTCTCGTATGGGATCGCTAGTCCCGCGGTAAATACCGCCAGCCGACAAGAGCGGTGCGGGGGGAAAACCGCCGGTTTCACTGTGCGCCCGGGATATAAGTGATAAGCCCCCGTTTCTCCCAGCCCATGGTCCTGTAGCTCGGGTCATATGAAAATCGAAGTGGGAGGGGCTAAGGCTTAAGGGTCTTCGGCCCGATATATAAAATATACATTTTAAACGTTATAAAGCAAATTTTCGGGCGGGGATGATAGAATTAAACGGGGCCCCGGAGTTTTTACTCTCAAAAACGTTAGAAATGGATTTTGGAGAAGGTGGTGGCCGAAAATTAAATAAGGAAAGGGGATATGTACAACACTAACG
>JAXQQM020059536.1:0-46008 GCA_034641835.2 Pinus albicaulis | reverse complement strand
TTCTTGTCTAAAGCCTCCAAGCTTAAGCAAGAGATACTACAAAGGGCACATAAAGAGTTCCTTTCTAGCTATATGCAGTCAACAAAGATCTACACCCTAATCATGAGGAGTTTTGATTGGGAGGGCATGAAGGAGGAACTACATCAGCACTATGATTGGGAGGAACTACATCAGCACTTTCAAGAGTGCAGGAGTTATGAGGAGTTGGGGCAGCCAAAGGACTCTATACATGAGTCATTTCAGCCATCTCTTCCTTCTCTTGAAAGAGGAGAAATGTCCATGCCCAACCCCATGTGTGTGGGAGACTTGAATGGTAAAGAATCTGATCTTATGGAGCATGTTTATTTTTCATTTGACATATTCTCTTACCATATGTATGCAGGCCATGGCTCCTAAAGGGAGTGATATTACATGTAGATCTCATGGCATTGATAAGGCCAATAAAAATTCTGAATCTGGTCATTCCCTTGAGGTGAAAAGGGAGATCGTTTTTCATGATGGGTGCTTCCCAAAGGCACCAAACATATCTCTCATTTTCAGCTATGATGAGATAACGTGTGCAACACGTAAGTGGTGGGGGAACCACTTACCAAACATATATCTACTGCAGGAAGGAGATACTCTGCACTGGTACCTCATGTGGGGTCAAGATCCACCTCCCTATGCTCAACTTTCAGTTTGTTTATATGTACTCTTGCTTCCATACTTAGATGATCTAGTTGTATTGTTTATGGGGTTGTATGGACAAAGGATGAGTAGTGTATATGTACCACATGGTTTGGGACTTCAACCTGTACTTCATGATACATGCTTTAGATGTAGCATTGCTTCCACCATGTTTATTTCTGTTGAGTTTTTCACTCCTGAAGGGATGGACTATGCACATATTATGTTGGCCTTGGAGGAACAATACATGATGCATTGGCTTGTTGAGCACTCGGCTTACAATGATGACTTGATCCTTGATGATGCCATCAATGGAGGAGGAGAAGAACTACAGCTCTTACCCTATTAGTTGCTTGAGGACAAGCAACATTTTGGAGGGGAGGACTGTAATATTCCTACTTAGCCCTTGCTAAGAGGAATATTCATTTTTGTTTTAATTTTTGTTGTGTGAATAAATAAATAAAGGAGGACATGTAAAACTCCTGAAAAGGCTGAATAAATCAATGCCCATGTGAACAAAGATAAATCAGGGCCATGTAAATAATCACTTGCAGGTGTGAAAGAGGTTTGAGCTGAAGATTGGGTCAACCTTGACCAAATCTACAACGTTGTCTAGGTTCAATGCATCTCCAAAAGGGACAACGCAGTTCTAGAAGGAGGCCTCTCATGTGAAAAGGGGCAACTCATCAAGGTGGTTTAGGGTTTGCAAAGGCTTTTCATCTTATAAAAGGAGGGGAAGGGTAGCAAGAGAAGGTTGTTGATTGATCATATTCATGAGTATTTTGTCTGCTTAGACAAATACTATTCTCTATTGTTTAGTGGAGAATAATTCTTGGAATTCCTATGCAGGGATTTCACCTCTTCCTTTGAGGATTAATGGAGGAGTTTTTGCTAAATTGATCCACTATTAGGCTTGAGGCCAAGCTCTACTTACATTGGCAGCGCTGATCCATTGGGGGTTTTTCTGCCTCTGCAAGCTGTAGCAAGTGGAAGTCTAGATCTGCAGAGATCTAGTGTATTTTGGGAGCCTCTTCTCATGGAGTGTGTATTTTAACCTTCTGAAAGAGTGTCTCTTCTCTTTGTACTTCAGATCTACAATTTTTCAGTGGTTATCTATGTCATTTGAGCTACAGTGCTGTTCATCTTGATGGACTGCGTTATCTTGGTGTGAGGCTCTTCATGGTGTTTTGCTCATAGTTTAGATCAGAGATCTCTGGTGTTGGGCTTGCCTTCCACTTAGTGATCCATGGATTAGCTTGCTGATCCATGTTCTATTTAGATCTGATCCATTGTAATGAAATGTTATATTCAAAAATTTATTGTAGCAATTTCCAGATCTGCAACTTGTTTCTCAGATCTACTCTTATTTATGCATGCTTTTTCCAAAATTCCAAGGGGATCTTGAAGAGAAAACTATCTAGTTTCTAGATTTGAAATAGATCTGACGTTTTGTCCACAAATCTCCCCTAGATTTGAGTTGTAACTTCCAGCTGTTGAAGCTCCTTAAAAATAACGCTGTTGAGCCATTTCTGCAAATGTACATGTGTTCTAGCTCTCTTTTCTGAAGATTTCTTGCTATATTGTCTCATTCATTCTACTGTATATTGAAAGAGCTTCATTATAATGTTGATTTGTTGCTGTATTACTGAAATATGAACCTCCTTGCTAATATCCTATGAATATATGATAAAACTGCGCAATTCTTGAAGTAGTCTTTGCATTTGGCTGCAGCCTTCCTCTTTGGGTGCTTTTTAGCTAGTCTAGTTTGTGGGAGATATGTTTAGTGTATCTAAATTGATTTGTTTTAGATGAAATTCCATACATAAGTCCCATACAACATAAATAAGAGGAAACAAGTCCTGATCTGTGGTTCTATTGCACATTTTTTCTTATACAACATTTTCCTTGAGCACATTGTTGATATTTCTGAAAAGGGATATTACACCCTATTACAATGTGCAACAGGGAAGGCACATTATATAGAGGTATTCTCTGATGATGAAGAGGAATAATAAGAGGAACCAAAAGGAGGTCATAGCGTTGGGATAGAAAAGGAGGATCCACCACCACCAAGAGGTGGGAATGGAGCATTTTCTCCAGTTGGAGGAGCCCTTGCATCTTTGCGGGGAGTACCCAAGTATTTGACTTTGAGAGTTCAAGGTTCCATTCAGGATCAGAGGGTATCAGTGTTGATTGATAGTGGGGCTACCCCCAACTTTATTGATGCCCAGTTGGTGCAGAGAAGGGAAATATCTACTGATGACTTTGAGGGATTTTCAGTTTTGGTCCTAGGAGCTAGAACCATGCAGTGCATGAAGTATGTTCTGACATTATCTGTCACCATGGGGACATACACATTGACTGATCACTTATTTTTGGTTGATATCCCTGACACCAATGTGATATTGGATGAGAAGTGGTTGATTACCTTGGGGAAAGTCACCACAGATTGGGAGACCTTACAGATGGAATGGACAGATAAAAGGAGTGGCAAGCATCAGGTGATTAGGGGCATGCACACTTATCCCTCTCAGACAATTTCCACACAAAAAACAGAGCTGGATTTGCGCAATGGAAGAAAGGACCTAAAATTCCAATCAATTATGTATATGACCTTGGCCCATGACACATTACTATATATAGGCATTCCACCAGGGAGACCACCTGACCAGGAATTGATAGGGAATATCTCACAATAGGTTGCACCACTCATAGATCCTGGAGGGGTGAGGACCTTGGGAGGACTTGGTACAGTGCAGAGAGTCTTGGATAGGCTCAAGGAGGAGGGAGAAATTCTCCCAATATTAGTATTACAAACTCTCACCAAACATCTTGTGCTAAGATAAAATGTTTCAAGGATGGATGATGACATCATCATGGTACAATGAGACCACTCCATAGCTTTTGAGAACCAGAAGATACTTCCACATAGGGATGAATCTTCCACAGAGGATGGTGGCCACTCATACATACATTGGCCAAACTCAGAAGTTTTTGGATGGGTGATAGCTTCCTATGGAAGGCTAACCTCCAAAAACTTCAAACTTTACTTGAGTAGGAGCAGCTACAGGAGGGGTAGCAGAGGCAGGATAGCAGCATCCCGGCATATGACTTTGGCATGGGATATGTCAAAGGAGAGGGCAGCAACGTGATAGGTTCTTTACATTGCAGACCATCAGCTCTATCATTATTGAGTATAGATCCTTATTGGAGATCCCAACTGTTAGTGGAATACTCCAAGGATCTCTTCTCATGCAGGATACTTGATGGCCAGTTATTAGATGGGAGATATGTAGTGAGAGATGGGGTCATCTATTATCAGAGTAGGATATTCTTGACTAGAGCCTCTAAGATCAAGGAGAAGCTATTACATGCATTATATGAGGATTTTATCTCTAGCCACACTGATTTTATGAGGGCATACCAAACTATCATGGAGTAATTCACTTGGGAAGGCTTCAAAGAGGAGATGCACCATCATATCAGGAGATGCATGGGTTGTTTGGAGATGGAGGAGAGACATAACTCCTTGGAAGAGTTATCACAGCCACTTCCTTTCCCATTGGGAATGAGGGGAGACCCATCTATGAGCCACTTCACCAGCCTACTCAAGGTACATGGTAAGGATTGTGTCTTTGTGCATAATGATCCAATAACTGAGTGCTTGTATTCATTTTCCATTCCTGTACAGTTCATTGATCCAAAAGGGGGCACTCTTTTCTTTAGAATCCATGATCTAATTGGAGCCACAATCAATGATGGGGATGGCCACTCCCTAGGATATTTTAGGGGGGTGATATCTTACGTGGGGTGTACTCAGTTGGCACCACACATTATTCACCTTCTCCCAGCATGTGAGAGGATTGGGGCAGCAAGAAAGTGGTTGGGAAACCACTCATCATACCATATTTTGAGGTAGTCAAGAGTAATACTGCATTGGTTCCACTTGAGGGACTATTATCCTCCTCCGTTATTCCATACGACAACTAGTGTGTCCTTGATTTTGATCCCATATGTTGATGATTTTCTCATCATTATTGTTGGCATGATTGGAGGGATGACACATGGATTGGAGTTTCCCATTGGGAATGAGATTCCCCACATTTCTTATGCCTCATGCTTCAGGGAGAACATTGGGCAGTATATGATTGCTACATTAGACCTCTTGTTTCCTTATGAGGTGAGCCATTTGGTTAACTTGAGCACTTGGGAGGAGCATCTCATGAGCACTTTGGAGGAGCATTTCAGGGATGGATTGATTGGGAGACACTTGGGTCATGAGGAGAGCCTATCATATAAATGTGTCACAAGGAAAGGGGGAGAAGTTTTGCAACAATCACCTTTATAGTTTCTTGAGGAAAAGCAACATTTGGGAGGGGAGGACTGTAATATTCCAAATTAGCTTTCAGCTAGTTGGAATATTAAATTTTGTTTTTGCTACTTAGATAGAAGAATAAAAGGGTAGGGAGACCCATAAATCTCCTTAGTAGTAATAAAATCACTCATAATGTGAACAAGGAGCATCATAGTAGCTGGATAAAACACCCCCATGTGTGAATAGGGGATGAAGCATGTGGATGGGGTCAATTGACCAAATCAACAACGCTAGTATGGAGGGAGTGGATAATCAATGAGAGACAACGCAGTGTGAATGGGAGGAATTCTCCATCAAATTAGTGGCTTTAATGAGTGGGGCCCAAGGTGAGAAGGCTCACAATGAATGTAAGTAAGGGGAAGGCAGCCATAGAATCAATGTTTATTATTATTTTGTTTTTGGTTTGTATGACTTCGTGCACTCTTCTGCTGTTTAGCGGAGTTTGTTGTGTTGTTTAGCACAAGGGTGTTCCCAAGCGGGAATCCCACCCTCATCCTCGGGGGAATTTGAGTGCCCACTCATGAGAGGTTATTAAGTTTAATTTCCACATTCCGGCATGAGGCCAAGCTTCAGCTTTCTTCTACAGCACATTTTCTTCCAGGGTTGTGCTGTGTTGCAGGGTATAAGCAGTGGAGGGTTTATAGGGCCATTTTATGAGCTTGTTTTCAGTGGAGGAAGAATTATTTCCATTGAGAGGCCAACAAGGGAGGTCCTTGGGCATTATATCATCATTTGGCACCAGGACAAGCTATTACCATCTCCTACAACGCAGTTTCCCTCATAGACTATGTTATATTGGTGAGCATTTGCAGTGGAGGATTCAATGCATCATTTGGGGAGGTAGATTTCTAGTGAAGGGATCAAAATTTCATTTGGAAAGTCTATTGAAGGAGTTCTCATACATTTCTATATCAGTTTATCCACCTCCTTCCAGTATGCAATTGCAGCTGCTTATTCAACCCTAGGGTTGCATTCCAACCTTTTTTTATTTTGTGTATTTCCGAAAACCCTTTCTGGGTTGTCTTGGAAAGGTGATTAGGAGCTTAGATCTTTCCTCCCAGCATTTCTTTAGCCACATATTAGGAGATCCACATTATTGTATTTTACAGTAGCAGTGATACTCACTAAAATTGCGTTGTATTGGCTTCAGGCATTTGTATAGTAGCAATATTTCATGATTGAGGGTGTATGTTCATTGGAGGCTAGTGTGCCTTGATTGTATGAGTTGTTCCTCAAAGATGTTGTGCCTAATTGCTGCTTATATTCATAATAATATGGCTCTTTCATTGTCTCCTATTTGATGTATTGATATTTACTGCTATTTTTCATTTTTATGTTCCATATTATTGCTTTTCCTATTTTGGAATATTACACTTTTTCAGCCTCTGTCTCAAGTTTCAAAGATTCTAGGACCTCATCATTATTTGTTAGAACACCATCTTCGTCAAATGTAACATTTATGCTCTCTACTATTTGTTTTCATCTTAGATTATAGAATTTATAGGCATTTCTTTTGCGTGAGTAACCAACAAAGATACCTTCGTTAACACGTGATTCAAACTTACCCAAATTTTGATCTTCTCTTTTGATATAACATTTGCCTCCAAAGATTCTGAAATATTATACATTAGCCGATTTTCCTTTCCATAATTCATATGGGGTCTTGTTGCAATTATTTCTGAGAGGACTTTGGTTGATAATGAAGATTGTCGTATCAATTACTTGAAACTAGAATTTTTCATCCAATTTTGAGTCCTTCAACATTGTTCTACCCATTTCCTATACGGTTTTGTTCTTTCTTTCAGCAACTCCATTTTGCTGAGGTGTTCGTGTTGTTAAAAATTGTCTTTTTATTCCATTTTCATCACAGTATTTCTGAAATAATTTGGAAGTGAATTCTCTGCCATTATATGATCTTAGACACTTTATTTTCAAATAAGTTTCATTTTCGACCAAATCCTTGTAGATCTTAAAGAACTCAAATGCTTCAGATTTTTTCATTAGGAAACTGGCAGCTGTCATCCTGGTATAGTCATCTATCATTAACATGAAATATAATTCTCTATCTAAACCTTTTGTTCTCACGGGACCACATAGATTAGTATGTATCAATTCCAATGGATGCGATGCAAAGTGTTCTTTTGTTTTAAATTCGACTTTTGTCTGCTTTTCGTGCCGACAGACCTCACATAGTGTGTTGGAAGGTTTTGAGTTTTTCGGTATTTCTTGCACTGCTTCCTTTTTTCTTATCCTGAAAATATTTTCAAAGTTTATGTGACCCATTCATTTGTGCTATAACTAGCTTTCATCTTCTTTAGCTAGTAGACATGCTATAGTTGCTTCATCCAGAACATATATGTCGTATGGAGCTCAACATGTTGTAGCCACAATTTTACCATATATGCCTTTAATGATTTCACATTTTGTGGAGTTTAATAGCATTTTGTGTCCTTGATCACACATTTGTCTAACACTAAGAAAATTTTGATTCATGTTTTCAACCAATAGAACATATTTTCTTCCGAGAGTGACGGTACCTGATCCTATAAAATTTGAAGATCCATCATTTCCAAAGGATACAGTTCCATCCTTCTTCTCTTTCAGAGATACAAATTTATTTATATCTCCAATCATATACGTTGAGCAACAACTATCAACATACCACACATCTTTGTTGTTTTGAGCCTTAAGAGTAAGAGCACAATTATCAGTATTCTTCTTCTTCCATGTCCGTTCATTCTGTGGCTTCGAAGATTCTTCTAGAGGATTTTCAACTCTATTGTCTTTGGTTATGTGTCCAAAGTTTCGACATTTGTAAGATTCCATATTATTTATTAAATGTTCAAATCTATTGATGTTCATTGAGCCCTGGGAGGTTCATATTTGAAATATCTCCTGGAATTGTATTGGTTCCTAGGGTACGTGCGACATTCTACAGCTTTATGACCAAATTTTCCACGTGAATAAAAATATCCATGAAAAATATGTTGGTACCTAGATGGAAATATTTGTCGAGTAATTGTCTTCCAAGGCTGTTCTTACGAATCTTGTCCAATGAAGTCTAGATTCATGTCAAATCTCATAGGTTCATTGTATTTTGTTGTAGAAGGTCCTGCTTCTTCTTATTTGTAACTGAGGCCAGTTTTTTCATTGTAATATCGTTGATTGTTGATGAGTTCTTCCAATGCCCTTGAGTTGTTGGCATAGTTTTGGACAATTTTTCCCTTCTTCACTTCCTTACGCAGCAAGACTACTTTGGATTCTAATGCTTCCCTTTCTCGGTTGCTTTCTTCCAACTTCTTTTGAAGTGACCCTTCAATGCATTTGTGTTCTTCAACTTTAATTTTGAGACCTTGAACTTGTTCTTCAAGAGTATTGGAACGGATCTTCTCAGCCTTGAGCTCTTTGATAAGCCTAATTGCCTCCTTAGAAAATTCTTCTATGGTCAACCCTTATTCTTCATTGTTTGATACCTCTTGTTTATTTTTCTTGGCCATAAACAATACTCTCTCATTGGCTTCTTCTTCGCTATCACTGTCTTCATCGGATGATGAGATATCTTCTTTAAAGAGAAATTTCCTTTTGAATCCTTTCTTTTTGCCTTGCTTGTTGCATTTCTTAATCCTTTCTTTCCTTTTGAGTTGCCATCACTTCTGTTTGGACGATTTTCTGTGAAATTCCCAACCTCACCACAGCCAAAACATATCAATGGAAATTTACCTTTAATTTTCCCTTAACAATTTTTAGTTTTCTCGTAAAGTAAGCATATTCTCCATATGAAATACCTTCTTCTTCATCTTCCTTTTCTTCACACTTGCAGGTGCAGGTCTTTTCCTTTGAAGGTTGTTTGTCCTTATTGGTTTTCTTAGATGCAATGAACGCAGTTTCTAGAAGTGAATTACCCTCTTCTTCATCAAGTCTCATTTCATATGCTATGAGAACTCCATGTAATTCCTCTTTGCTGAGTTTGTCCAGATTTGAAATGTATTCTAATACTGATACCTTTGGGTTGAATCTCCCTAGTAACGTTCTAAGAATATTTCGTATAATAGTCTTCTCGTCAACAGGCTCTCCCAATCCTTCCAGGTTGTTGGTTATTTCATCAACGTGTTGGAAGTATGCAGCAATGTTTCCATCTTATTTCATTGTGAGTTGCTCAAATTTTGCTCTGTAGATTTGAAGTTTTGCTTCTTTGACATTTGAACCACCTGCATATATATTCTTAAGCTTGTCCCATACATTTTTGGTGGTTTTACAACCCAACACATTATGATAAGCAGATTCAATCAGTCCACTGATAATAATATTCTTTGCTTTTGCATCATTTACCAAATTCTTCATACCTTGTTCATCCACAGTTGGTGTAAAGCCATTTTGAACAGTGTCCCATACTTCGTAACCTTGCGCTAAGAGATAGACCTCCATTCTTCCTTTCCAGAGTGCATAATTATTTTCATTGAATAGAGGTACACCATTCTTAGTATGCTCCATAACCTCCTTCCATCTGTTAAATTGTTATTGAAGGAACCAAGCTCTGATACCAATTGTTGGAAATACTAAGGGGGGGTGAACCAGTATTCCTTTGAATTGGTATTATTATTAATCTTGCAGAGCATTAGTTAATCTTTGATTATTATTAGTGTTTGTACAATGATAGAAATAAACAAAAGGAACACAAATGCACACAGTTTTTAACGTGGAAACCCCCTCCAGGACAAAAACCACATGAATTATTTTCTAATAATTCTTTAATGTTCAACTCTTGTTGGGGCCCTTGTTTTGAAATTAAACAGCTTTTGAGTTGCGGCTAGTATGTGGTGGAACACAACCACGGTATGTAGAGAGATGTCATGGTTGCGAAGGAGTAAAGGACAGGTGTCACAGCTATTGCGGGAGTAAGCACAGATGGTGGAAGAGAGTGGCAGGGAACGAACAGTAGAACTCCCGACTAACAGAAAGAAATAGAAGACAACCAAGCGAGCAGAAAAGAGGAGTTGTCAGTCGCGCTGGCATCAGAACAAATAGGCAGCCGACCAGCGGAAAGGAACGTTGGTGCAGACGGGATCAGCCAATAGGAGCCATAGGAGAGCTCTGTCTGTGTTGTATTGTTCTCTATTCTTTTGTATCTCTGTGTTTCTCTCTGTCCAATAGGACCTCTTTGTATTATGTTCTATTCGAGCTCATGTTGATAAGCATTGTAATAGATTGTCACTAATATTTGATGCATAATATAATTAGAGGTTGCTATTTTGGATATCTTTTATGGTCTGGAATGAATGGTTTCACTAGCACTTTTAAATTTTATTTATTGCAAGTGTGAATGCATTTCTGAGAGATATCTTTCATGGAATGTTGTGCTGCGTTTGTTTAGACCTTTTCCATAGCTCTTATTTACCCATACCAATGTTGTTAGGCTACTAACGATTGATTCCCTACCTTAGTAAGGTCGCGGCACGCCTCGGGTGAGACTCTCGGCTCTTCGGAGCAGGGTGAAAATTCTAGCGTGGTGCTAGACTACAGCGGAAAATCTTGTTGGCCCTTAACCTAAACCCAAGTCTTATATGAGAGACCTATTTTCTCGCCAACAAATGGTTCTGTTGCCGAGACCCAAAATTTCATTTGTGATCTAGATCATGGTATCTTAGATCTTTGAAAGAGAAATATGAAGCTAGTGGGATAACCACCTAGATCAGTTCGTCACTCAGCAAGCTGAGCTGAGATGACAGAAGGAGAAAATGATCAAAAGTTTGGTTCTATTCTCCGACTCTACCTGTGATACCTACAAAATCCTTTGGGGAAAGTTTCCAGAAGAACTCTATAACCGGTTGCAGAGGCTTCAGACCAAGGTGGTCAAATAAGAGTCGCAGAAGGTCAATCGCAAGTGGGCGCAAGGGGATCTGGTGGCCCTTCATCGGTTAAACACCAATTTAACCCAAGCTGTAGATTTCTGGGTGGAATATACCTTGGATGGATACATATTGGATTTTGCAATGAAGTGCTACCTGTCTTTTTCGAGAGCAAAAGATACATTCATTTCCGGGTTAAGGGGGAAGATGCTAAAGGAGATCCCCTTGTGGATTAAAGCATTAATGGTAGATGAAGGACTAATGGGGTTCCAAAAAGCAGATATGGAAGCGTAAAACCTCTGGTGCCGGGGGAAGGGACTAAGGGAGAGATGTTGAGATTCAACAAGATGATGAGCTTAGTGAAAAGTGTCACCTTCACTAAGTGGGCCCACAAGCTATTTTTGGCGCAAAATCTATTTTTAGACTATGTCTATTTTTAGACATGTCGATCATATTCTATGAGTTGCAGGATGTTATTTTTGGATGGTTGGTCAAGTTGGAAAAATAGATGGACTTCTATTTTTAGACATATTGGGCAGAATCTATTTTTAGATTGCCAGTCTAAAAATAGATATGTCGAATATTATTAGCTCTTAATAATATTTGGACTATAAACATTATCTTATTCTCTTGGAGCACTTCGGTTAAGTGCACAGATGTGGCACAGGAGCTGACAGAAGGAATTACACTATTCTTGAGGGTTAAGTGAAGCTAATGCATGAGGACTTCAGTTAGAACTCATGTGACAGAGTTTGGTGGAGTTATAGAAGTAGTTGGTGGAGTTGTATTTAGTTTAACTCGGTTAGACTCAGTTGAGCTAGTTGTATCTAGTCTAACTAATTAATACACTAGTGATAGTGGTGTGAATTAATTGGTTAATTAATTCACTAAATAATAACTCATTAATCAACTGAAGAATACATCAGTTAACTAAAGTGCATGGCAGTTTCAGTGGAGACTAGTGGAGAGATAGGTGAAAGGGCAAGATAGACTATCAGTTGTGACTATAGTGATGCATTGATTGCATCCAACACTCAGTGGAGATACCAATGAGGATTGCGCAGTGAAAGCTTGGTGAATTCGAGTTCATTCAGAGCCATTCTTCAGCAGGGATTGTGCAGTAGAGGCAGGCTAGCAGGTGGCAAATATCGGTGCATGGATTTGCAAGATCAGGCCTGATTAGTGTGTAGCGATTGTATTGTACTGAGAGCTTGATATGATCATCTTTGTATGAGGATTGTTACATGATCTCTATGACATATATTATATACAGATATTTGGGAATTTCAACTTCAAGCTTTCCTGTTAAACAACTGTGTTCATATGTGTGAATTTTTATTGTTTCATGTGTGCATTGCTATCTTGATTTTATTTCCACAAATGATCAATGGTGGAATAGATTATTTATTTTGCATGAATTTAAAATAGTGTGATATTGGGAGAATATTGGACATATAACACATAATTTATATAATTTCTACATGGTATCAGAGTAGTATTGATCGGAGGAGATTGTAATTATTGAAGCAGTTGAGTTTTGTGCTGGTGGAATTCGAATTTGCTGCAGTGTTTTCTTGGTGTCGAAGTTGCGCATTCATTGAAATGTATTTCAATGGATTGTGATTGGATTATGCCCTTGATGGCAGCTCGAATTATATTGCATGGAAGGATAGGATGGAGGCGGTGCTAGATGATAATGGGTTGAAGGAGTTCATAGATACTGGTATTCCAAAGCCTAGTTCTAGCGATGCAGCTGCACTTGATGCATGGAAAAAGAAGGTAGAAAAGTGTCAAAGAATTATGTTGGAAGGTGTGAAGGATCACATAGTGTCCAGCCTTCACGGAAAATCTATTCCATTCTTAATGTGGAAATTTTTGACAGACTTGTTCCAAAGCGAAAGCGACTAGAGGAAGTTGGCGCTTAAAGACAAGCTCAAAAAAATAAAAATGGAGAAAGGCGACAGTATACCAAAATACCTCACGAAGTTTTTCCACTACAAGGATGAGCTGGGAAGTGTGGGGGTTACTGTAGATGAAGAGGACTTGGTGAGCTTGGCTCTCCTTGGGCTTCTGAAGAGTTGTCATAGCTACGAGGACTTTGTCAATGGTCGGGAGAAACTGCCAGGATGGGAGCAACTTTGGTTGGATCTTGTGCAGGAGGAGATAAGGCGGGGTACTAGGGATGGATCTTCATTGAAGAATGAAGATGAATAAAATTGCACTTTGGCTACCAAAGCAAGGAAAGCGAAGGGGAAGAAAAATCCTTCTCAATCTGGTGCAAAAGGCAAGAAGCAAGACTTGTCCAAGGTGAAGTGCTTTCACTGTCACCAACATGGAAATTACGCCACTAATTGTCCACAGAAGTAGAAAAATAAGCAGGTTGCTGGATCTACAGCTAGAGAGGCCTTAGCCTCATAGTTTGAGCTAGATTTTTCTCTGATCACATGCTGGGTTTCAAGTGTGATGGGATCAGTGTGGTTTCTTGACAGTGGTGGGTATTTCCATATGACCGGAGACAAATATTTGCTTAGTGATCTAGATGAAAAGGATCTTGGAGTGCACATCGAGATGGGCGATGATGGTAGATACAGTGCGACTGTTCTCGGGACCATTTCATTTGAGAGGGATTTTAGAAAACCTTTCATCTTGAAGGATGTCATGCATGTTACAGGATTGAAGAATAATTTGATATTTGTGGTGATTTTGGAAGACAAGGGTTATGATGTTGTTTTTAGCGATGGAAAAGCCTTCCCGCGCAGTAAAACAACTGGTCAAACCAGGAGGATAGGGATTCGAGTTAAGAATATTTATCAATTGCAGGTAGATGGCTTCGCAGCAATGGCAGGCAAAGCAAAAGGAGTGGTGAGCCGAGATGACGGCGAATTGTGGCACAGGAGATTGGGCCATCTTCACCATGGAACTTTGAAAATTTTGCAGCAGATTTCTACCAGGCTTCCCAAGGGTACACTTGCACAGTCAGATCAGTGCAAGGGATGTACTTTGGGAAAATTTGTGAAGACCACTTTTCATGAGAAGGATATTCACGCCACAACAATCCTTGAGAGAATTCACACAGACGTGTGTGGACCTTTATCGGTTGATTCGACAACAAAGCACAAGTATTATGTGATATTTTTTGATGACTTTTCTCATAAGTGTTGGATCTTATTCATGCAGAAGAAGAGCGAGACATACTCAAAGTTCTGTGAGTTCAAGGCGTTGATTGAGAAAGAGTCGAGGAAGCAGGTGAAAGCTCTAAGGAGCAATAATCATGGTGAATACATCTCTAGCGAATTCAAGGACTTCTGCAATGAAGAAGGAATTCAAAGAGAATTCATAGCGCCTCATAACCCACAACAGAATGGGGTCATGGAGAGAAATAACAGAACAATCGTGGGTGTTGCACGAGCGATGTTGCATGATCAGGGCCTTCCCATACACTTGTGGGTTGAGGCATGCAACACTGTAGTTTATGTGCAAAATCGTTGTCCTCATAGAGTACTTGGCATGAGTACACCCGAAGAAGCATTTCATGGTAAGAAGCCTGATATTTCTCATTTGAAGATTTTTGGCTCACCTGTTTACATTCATGTGATGAAGGATGCCAGGAAGAAGCTGTAGCCAACCGCAGAGGTTGGGATATTTGTGGGGTACACAGAAACACCCCACAATTATCGTGTGTATTTTCTAGACAATCGGATGACTGTCATGCGATGGGATATCAAATTTCATGAGGAGAAAGCCATGAAGTTGTCGCTTGAGAGGGAGCTACACTTGCATGCAGATGAGGAGCTAATTGTTCCTAAAGATGAGCCTTAGGATGTGGATCAGCCACAAGAGGAGGTTCATGGAGTGGAAGAAACCACTCATGCAGCGCCCAACATCAAAGGGCGGAAGCGCACTACAGAAGCTGAGCGACTGAATCTTGATGCAGCGTAGAATGTAGGAGCACCTACATCACAACGCAGATAGAGACAATCACCTGACCGATTTACTGGATACATGGCTCTGATGAGCAACTGTATCGTGACGAAGCCATCCTCTTTTGAGGAAGCTGTGGAGGATCCCGCATGGGTAGATTCCATGGTGGAAGAGTATGATTTGATTGTCAGAAACAGTGCATGGGAGATTGTCCCAAGGCCAGAAGGAAAATCAGTGGTAGGTTTGAGATGGATCTACAAAGTGAAGCAAGCTGCTGACGAGAGTGTCGAGAAGTACAAGGAACGATTTTTTGCCCGGGGCTTCTCACAGATCAAGGGGATTGACTATGAAGAAACCTTTGCACCTATCGCAAGGTATTCTTCCATACGGACCATCCTTACTCTCTCAGCGCAGATGGGTTGGCACATTCATCAGATGGATGTGAAGACTGCATTCCTCAACGGAGTCATTGAGGAGGAGGTGTACATTGAGCAACCTGAAGGATTTGAAATCTTCAGCAGCGAGTCGCATGTGTGCAGGCTCAAAAGAGCATTTTATGGGCTGAAACAAGCACCTCGTGCTTGGTACACACGAATAGATAGTTATTTCACCAGACTTGGTTTCGCCAAGAGTGAGGTAGATCTAAACCTATACCAGATTGTGGTGGAGGGTAAGTTGTTGATCATTGTGCTTTATGTAGATGATTTAATACTAATAGGTGATGAACTGTTGATACACTCATGCAAGGCAGATCTTGCAAAGGAGTTTGAGATGAAGGACTTGGGCCTCCTTCATTATTTCCTGGGATTGGAAATTTGGCAGCGGAAGGGTAGATTGTTTGTGTCTTAAGGCAAGTATTCCTGGGAGATACTGGAGAAGTTTCACATGCAAGGCTGCAAGCCTATCGACACTCCTCTTCCTGGTGGTTGGAGGAAAGAGGATGCTACATTGGTAGAGGTAGTGGATGCCACTGTTTATCGAAAATTGGTTGGTTCGCTCATGTATTTAGTCAATACATGACCGGACATATGCTATGCTGTGAATCAGCTTTCACAAGCGATGGTTAAGCCTACCAAGCTCTTTTGGAAGGCAGGCAAGCATGTCCTGAGATATCTCAGGGGCACATCTGGGTATGGATTGTGCACAGATAGCTTTCAAGAGCCGAAGCTGCATGGCTTCACGGATGTAGATTGGGTAGGGAGCCCAACAGATAGAAAGAGCACATATGGAGGGATATTCAGTATCGGTTCTATAACATTTTTTTGGTACAATAGGAAACAAAGATCTGTGGCACTCAGTTCAGCAGAGGCTGAGTACATGGCAACAATTTTGGCTGCATGCGAGGCTATGTGGATGAGGAAGATCCTGCTCCAGTTGTTCGGTTCACACTTAGATCCTACTATGATATATTGTGATAATCATAGTTGCATTAAACTCTCGGTTAATCTATTATTTCATGATAGATCTAAACATATTGACATATGGTACCATCATATCATAGATTGTGTGCAGCAGAAGGTCATGTTACTTTCTTACATTCCTACGGAGGATCAGGATGTAGATATTCTGACGAAGGCGCTCACCAAAGAGCAAATTCTAATACCATAGAGATAGGATCTAGTGCGTATAATCCCTATCTTTTTTGAGAAGTGTTGAGATTCAACAAGATGATGAGCTTAGTGAAAAGAGTTGCCTTCACTAAGTGGGCCCGCAAAGCATTTTTGACACAAAGTCTATTTTTAGACCATGTCTATTTTTAGACATGTCGATCATATTCTATGAGTTGCAGGATGCTATTTGTGGATGGTTGGTCAAGTTGGAAAAATAGATGGACTTCTATTTTTATACATATTGGGCGGAATCTATTTTTAGATTGCTAGTCTAAAAATAGATATGTCGAATATTATTAGCTCTTAATAATATTTGGATTATAAACATTGTCTTATTCTCTTGGAGCACTTCAGTTAAGTGCACAGATGTGGCACAGGAGCTGACAGAAGGAATTACGCTATTCCTGAGGGTTATGTGGAGCTATTGCATGGGACTTCAGTTAGAACTCATGTGACAGAGTTTGGTGGAGTTATAGAAGTAGTTGGTGGAGTTGTATTTAGTTTAACTCAGTTAGACTCAGTTGAGCTAGTTGTATCTATTCTAACTGATTAATACACTAGTGAGAGTGGTGCGAATTAATTAGTTAATTAATTCACTAAATAATAACTCATTAATCAACTGAAGAATACATCAGTAAACTACAGTGCATGGCAGTTTCAGTGGAGACCAGTGGAGAGATATGTGAAAGGGAAAGATAGACTATCAGTTGTGACTATAGTGATGCATTGATTGCATCCAACACTCAGTGGAGAATCCAATGAGGATTGCACAGTGCAAGCTTGGTGAATTTGAGTTCATTCAGAGCCATTCTTCAGCAGGGATTTCGCAGTAGAGGCAGGCTAGCAGGTGGCAAATATTGGTGCATGGATTTGCAAGATCAGGCCTAATTAGTGTGTAGCGATTGTATTGTACTGAGAGCTTGATATGATCATCTTTGTATGAGGATTGTTACATGATCTCTATGACATATATTATATACATATAGTTGGGGTTTTTCAGCTTCAGGCTTTCCTGTTAAACAACTGTGTTCATATGTGTGAATTTTTATTGTTTCATGTGTGCATTGCTATCTTGATTTTATTTCCGCAAATGATCAATGGTGGAAGAGATTCTATATTTTGCATGAAGTTAAAATAGTGTGAGATCAGGAGAATGTTGGACATATAGCACATAATTTATATAATTTCTACAAGATCTGCTACAAGAACAGTGAAAAAGGGGAGTAGGAGTATGGATGTCGAGACCGCTAACATGCTCAGGGAGCGACGAGCGCATCGGAGGGCGCAGATTGCAAAAAGGTGGCGAGAGAGGGTGATAAAGGAGTTGAAGAAATAGGAAAGTGGTCGAAAGGACAAAGAGGAGGCACCTCAGATGACGAAGGAAATGGAAATTCAGGTGGGTCCCCAAGATATAGGAGGGGCCGTTAAATAATTTCGGCAGGTGTATAGGAGCTCAGCCCAGATGGAGAAAGGAAAGAAGTCTAACGGAGAAGGTACAGACGTGTGCCCAGAGGAGGTGTCCGATGTGGAGATGCATGTTGCAATGGAGCAACTATTCCAAGAAATTTCAGCATCCATATCTCAAGTTATTCCTATTCCCAAAAGTTCAAGTAGCTCTAGTCCCAACCTTCCCCTGGTGCTCTATCAACCCCTAGGTGAAATTTTTGTTAAGTTGCGTGAATTAATTAAGTTGCACAGTATTCAGTCCCCAGCAGTAATACATACTAGTAGTAGGATTTCTAGTGGTACGATCTCACAACCAAGAATCAACGGCTTCATTCTAGTGATGCCTACTCAAGTGAACATGGTGGGATCACTTACCCGGTATCCAGAGTTCTCTGGGAGGGGTAACGATGATGTCGAACAAAACTGGTACCTCTGCGAGGCCATATGGAGGGCACGACAGACACCAGATGTGGGGAAGTTGATAGAATTTCAAACCACAGTTAGGGAGAGAGCCCTACGCTGGTTTATGAAGTGTTATGAAGCTCATCAGAATCTAGTGATGGCAGATGTGAAGAGGGATTTCATTAAGGATTTCAAACTGCCCCAAACAGACCAAAAAGGCCTGTCAGAAATGTGGGAAATCAAGCAGCGGGAAGGAGAGACTGCATGGGATTTGATGTAGAGATTCAAGGACGCAATTGGAAAACTCAGCTATCCAATTGATCCAAACCATCAGAGGGATTGGTTCATTAAAGCTCTACTACCTTTGACCCGAACTCCATTAACTCAACAAAGGATCGAGATGTTGCAAGATGCACTAGAGCAACCAATGAAGATAGAAGCTATGGTGGGTTACCCGCAAGAGTCACTAGAAAATTTGGCGGAAATTCCGACGGCCAATTCGTCGCTATTCCAACACATATTCGTCACAAGAGCGGACAGTTCGAGGGCGGGCAAAATGTGGTTTTCCATACCGTCGCAGTTCCGACGCAATTAAAAAGTGTCGCACTATTGACACTTTTTCCGTCGCTTCCAAACAAGCGTCACTCTTCCGACGTTTCCCAATCCGTCGCACTTCCGACCTTTGTAAACTGTCGCACTTTCGACGAAATGTGGTTTGACGTTTTGAACGTCGCTCTTCTGACGTTTGTAAACTGTCACAATTACGACGAAATGTGGTCCGACGTTTTGAACATCGCTCTTCCGACGTTTGTAAATTGTCGCAATTCCGACGCAATGTGGTCCGACGTTTTGGACGTCGCTTTTCCGACAGTTGTAAACTGTCACAATTCCGACGAAATGTGGTCCGACATTTTGGACGTCGCTCTTCTGACGTTTGTAAACTGTCGCAATTGTGACGAAATGTGCTCCGACGTTTTGAACGTCGCTCGTCCGACAGTTTTATATTGTCGCTCTTCCGATGTTTTTAATCTGTCGCAATTCTGACGCTTACAAGGCGTCGGTATAGCGACGGCGGGTTCAATTTAAAAAAAAAAAATGAAACTTTAAAAGAGGAAAAACATTGTTTTGAATATATTATATGAAGTAAAACAGTCCATGAAGTCATTAAATTTTCACATCTGAATATTGGAACCCAAATATCCATCCAGAAAAGTGGAATTCCCACCCCAGACAATGATAGAAAAATACCTCATGTCACATAGAGGGACATGATATAAAACCCAGTAACGGTCCACATGGAGAGTATCGACAATCTGAGAAAGCATCCAAATATGCCCGAGGCATCTATAAGAAAGTGAAATAGCAGTATGTAGAATAGTAAAGCAACAGATAGAGTACCGGCGTCCATTGTTCCAAATACAAATTAAAGTACCCAAAACCCTGCAACAGAGAAAAACGTTAATCATGTGAGGAGTGTGATATGTCCAAAATATAAAAAGACCATGAGACCATATCAATAAACCAGCAACATAGACCAGCATCGCTAGTTTTGAAGGCAGAGTGATAAACATTAATCATTTTTTTCACAAGAGAAAAAACGTTGTTTTGAATATATTATATGAAGTAAAACAGTCCATGAAGTCATTACATTTTCACATTTGAAGATTGGAACCCAAATATCCATCCAGAAAAGTGGAAGTCCCACCCCAGACAGTGATAGAAAAATACCCCATGTCACATATAGGGACTTGATATAAAACCAGTAACGGTCCACATGGAGATTATCGACAATCTGAGAAAGCATCCAAATATGCCCGAGGCATCTATAAGAAAGTGAAATAGCAGTATGTAGAATAGTAAAACAACAGATAGAGTACCGACGTCCATTTTTCCAAATACAAATTAAAGTACCCAAAATCCTTGAACAAAGAAAAATGCTAATCATGTGAGGAGTGTGATATGTCCAAAATATAAAAAGACCATCAGACCATATCAATAAACCAGCAACATAGACCAGCATCGCTAGTTTTGAAGGCAGAGTGATAAAAATTAATCATTTTTTTTTCACAAGAGAAAAAACGTTGTTTTGAATATATTATATGAAGTAAAACAGTCCATGAAGTCATTACATTTTTCACATCTGAAGATTGGAACCCAAATATCCATCCAGAAAAGTGGAATTCCCACCCCAGACAATGATAGAAAAATACCCCATGTCACATATAGGGACTTGATATAAAACCCAGTAACGGTCCACATGGAGATTATCGACAATCTGAGAAAGAATCCAAATATGCCCGAGGCATCTATAAGAAAGTGAAATAGCAGTATGTAGAATAGTAAAGCAACAGATAGAGTACCGACGTCCATTGTTCCAAATACAAATTAAAGTACCCAAAATCCTTGAACAGAGAAAAACGCTAATCATGTGAGGAGTGTGATATGTCCCAAATATAAAAATACCATGAGACCATATCAATAAACCAGCAACATAGACCAGCATAACTAGTTTTTAAGGCAGAGTGATAAACATTAATCATTTTTTTTTCACAAGAGAAAAAATATTGTTTTGAGTATATTATATGAAGTAAAACAGTCCATGAAGTCATTACATTTTCACATCTGAAGATTGGAACCCAAATATCCATCCAGAAAGGTGGAAGTCCCACCCCAGACAGTGATAGAAAAATACCCCATGTCACATACAGGGACTTGATATAAAACCCAGTAACGGTCCACATGGAGATTATCGACAATCTGAGAAAGCATCCAAATATGCCCGAGGCATCCATAAGAAAGTGAAATAGTAGTATGTAGAATAGTAAAGCAATAGATAGAGTACCGACGTCCATTGTTCCAAATACAAATTAAAGTACCCAAAATCCTTGAACAGAGAAAAACGCTAATCATGTGAGGAGTGTGATAACCATCTGCAGAAACCCAGGCTCGATTGTATGATCAGGCTCGCTTGATTCCAAAATTGGTAACCATCTGTTGCATCAGAGATGTAAGGTTCAGGCTCGCTTGTTTCCATTAGTAGCCCGCTACAGCATCCACCTTTTTCATAGAAAAAAAGTTCCTGTAGATATACAGAGAAAGAGTATAATACGTAGACCATATAAACATGGCTCTGTATTTCAAAAAATAGGTTTAAAATAGAAACAGGGCAACATTTTTTTTCTAAGTAAAGTTAATCTATTAATAGTGGGAATAAAATTACACCGAAGTCAAAATCATTGCCCAGACTCATGGCAAATTTGTCATCAAAAAATCAAAAAATTAAGAAGACTGCCCTCATATGGGGAAACCAGTCTTGAACATTTAATTTACAGAATTCAAAAATATTACAAAGGTCCAGCACAGTAAAATAATCTAAAAGCAGCCCAATTAAGTGGGCCGCGAAGCAAGAAAAACAAATTAACCAAAATACTCCTCCGGCTCCTCGACGATTTGGCACCATCCTTCGGAAGGTCCACGATCGCTAGGTGCTACCTCCACATTCATGCCACAGCTCCCCTCCTGAAGGCCCGAATGCTGGCCGGATTTTTCCGAGGTCAGACCCACCGGACGGGTGCATTCTTCCTCCATTTGGGCCTCCTCGCAAAAAACCACAGTGACTAAAGTTGTAATTCGTGGGTGATTGAGAGAGAAATTAAAGGAAAATTGTGCAGTGCGCATCGTGGGAGAAGGTGAACTAGCGGTGAGGAAACGAGGAGCAGGGGAATCCATACGGTGGCCAGATCCTACAACCTGACCCTGCCCACTCCTATTATTTGGATAGCGACCTGCGTAATAATCACTGGACTGGCCGGAAGACAACTCGGTTGAGGGGTTGGAGGGAGCGCGCAGGAGTTCACCTCTAGTGCTCCCCCTGCGACAATGCATCCTTTGATGCATGCGAGGCATGGGTGCAGTCTCCCTAGCAGTGGGCACAAGAGGAGATGGAGAAGTAGAATTCCAAGAAACAGAGGAAGACAAACAAGGACCAGACCGAGAGAAATGCAGATATGTAGCAAGGTCTACGCAGCAGTTCAGCTGGCCACTTCTCCTTCTCGTCACAGTGAGCAGGCAGTGTAACCCAGCAACCGGCTCATCTGAAAAACCATAGCGAAATGCCATTTTATCGACCCGACTGCAATGCAATCGAAGGACGCCTATCATAATTAATCTCTGATCATTAATGAGAGTCGAAGGCCGGATCATATTGGAGCATGCGGAATCGCTAACAGGAGTGGAGGTCCGATCTTGAACAGTGTTAAAACTTAATGCGATTAGATGTGAAAACCTTGGAACTTAATTGAACAGCGTTAAAACTTAATGCGATTGATATGAAATCACCACATCCATGTCCCATCACTTTAAATGCCATCGAATGCACCCGCAGCCGGGAGCAGGGAAAGTTCTGATTGAGGACACGTGGTAGAAATTGATTGGAGTGGATCTTTGTTTGGGCTGCTCGCGCAGTGGAAATCCAGACCCAAAAAATATTAGGGCAAATTTGATAAGAAATTTACGTCACAACTCTCCCTCCATACGCCAGCCCAACTTCAGACCCGAAAAATATTAGGGTGGAATTGATTTGGTTTTCACGTCACAAAATTGGCCGACGTCAGCAGGCTATTTTGGAACGCGAATTTGGTTTGAATTATGGTTTATCGCCGTTTGAAGTCCGGCGGGCTCGACTTAAGAACAATTTTGTTTGATCCAATCTTATAAAATTTGTGTTGGTTTTCTTTGATAATACACATATTTATAATAAATCATGGGAATACCACACTAGTAAACATGTGGAAAAGTTATATAAGTTATTGAGAACAATCATTTTTATGTAAAAATATCCAAATGTGCTTTTGGGAAATAAGAATTCAAGTATTTGGTTCATATTGTTTTAAAGGAAGGAGTGAAGTTGGAGCCTCAAAAGATGCAAGCTATTACAAAATGACCTATTCCTAAGAAAATCAAGGTTCTTAGAAGATTTTTTAGACTTACATGATTAGTATGATGATAATTATGATAATTTCACAAAACAATCACTAGCTATTTTGAGGGATGAGATATTAGAACTTCAGCTTGATGAGGATTTTTTAAGAGCTTTATTTCTTCTTTTGAAATCAAGAAAATATTCTTCCAAACTGAAAATATGTGTTCTTGAGATAATTTTTGAAAATTATGAAAATGAAATTAAACTTTTTCATTCTCAAATTCAGTCATACAATTTCCAAAATCCTAAAGAATTCTTTGAAAATCTTCCTTCTCCTAAGCAAGAGGAAATTGTACTATCTTTTGACTTGCATATTGAGGATGATTATTCTTTCAAACACAAGACGAAAGAAATAGTTTCAAGGCTTAATATTCAGAATGCAACTGAGCAACCAGTCATTGAAGGCCTAGAAGTAAATAACATACATCATACTTTTATTGATCCTATATCAGATTATATGGAGAATATTTTTAGCCCAAATCTGAAAACATGTTTTCTCTATAAGGATCAAATACATCAAAAGTGGCCTTTACACATCATATCATTTATTATAAAGGCACATGATCATAATATACTTCCAATTTTGATCACAAGCAATCAAGTTATCCATTTATTGTTACAGCTACTTGATTGGCTTCATTGGCATTTTTGTATTACCTGAATAAATAAGATTTTTAGTAGATTGAGTAGGTAGATGAGTGCCAATAAGCTCAGAATTTTGAGCATTTTTTTTTTCGTTTTCAATTTTCAGCTATTTTTTCATTAAGTTGGTTTGAAAACTTTTGTGTGTTGTTTTAGTTTCAAATCAGATTTCAGTTTGCAGAAGACAGAAGACATTTACAGGTTCACCAAGGTCAATGGATGAGGACAACTAACCTGTTGTTCTTGATTTTTCACCAGAAAAAGCCATCCCCAAGTGGAGCCAGTGTTAGACTCCTATACCAATAAGTGTCATATTTCATGATTGACTTGATGGGCTATGTAATATGTTCATACCTTTTCTTGTTGCAAAGGTTTTCCATATTATCAAAAAATCAAAAAAAATTTAAAAATGGAAAGAGGGTATACCCTAAAAGAAAAATCAAAGGGTAAAAAGAATAAAAATGGCCAAAAAAGTAAAAGTAAATGAACCCCACCAAAAGAAAGGCCAAGGAAAGTGTGCAAGTCTAAATGCCACTACTTTTTGCTCTTATGTAATAAATAAAATTGTGTGCAACTTGTATCCTATGCCACAATTTATGAATAGTCAAACAATTTAAGCTTGCCTATTTCATCTTTCAATTTCATGTTTTAGAGATAGAGAATAAAATCTGACAAAACTGTTTAATCTTGGCAGATAAGTAGATAGGTAGAGTAAATAAAAGGAGCTCAATAGCTTAATCTGAGCCCTTGGATGTAATAAGGTCAGACTTAGATAGATTTCTACATGTAAAAGAAAAGAAAGTGTGATAAGGGTTTGCCAGTCTAAGTGCACCCTAATAATGAAGAAAAAATGGTAGAGTAAAGTAGGTAGGGTAGGTAGATGATATTGCAGAATTGCATGTGATGGACAATGACTCTAAATGTGTTAATATTTACTTTCATCACAAATTGCAAAGGCGGACACTATACTGGAAGAAATTCAAAGCAATGAAAAGTCAAAGTTATTAACTTCCCTTCTCATCTTCCCCTAAAGATTTCACTAATTTCCCCTAAGTACTAAGGTATTTGAAAATTGGAGGGGCTCAAGGCATTTCCTTGACTTTTGGAAAAGCCTAAGTACTTGAAGTCATTCTTCATAACATTCACTCATTTCTAAATAGTGAATAATTGGCCCAATAATTGGAAAAGCCTAAGTACTTGAAGTCATTCTTCATAACATTCACTCATTTCTAAACATCTTTTCCTAAGTAAAATCCCATTTTACTTAGGAAAATTATGCATTATTTCATAAAAAACCCTCAAAATCACATTTTATTCCAAGTCTAAGTGATGAAGTGATTATAATGCAATTTGCTTTTAAATCTTCACTTTCTTAGTTATATTAATGTATTTTGAGTTTACATTGTCCCCTTGTCATATTAACATTGATTTTATGTATTAAATCCTTACAAAAATAACCTTCTCCTATTATATATAACTCCTTTTTATATAATATCCCCAAAAACCCATAAATAAATTTTATCCAAAGTTATTTATTCCCACATGTTTAAATAAAAAACCCACTTTATGCCCCCTTTGGCTAAATATATCGTAATATTAAATTCTGCCCCCTATGGTAATTAGATTAATCTGATTTAATTATCATATAATAAAAGTATATTGAAAAAATAATTAAAACATGTTTTATTACATGTTTTAATACAAAAATAATTCTTCCCTTGTGTATTTTAATCCCCCGACTCCCTTTCCCAAGGTTAAAACTATAAACCCTTTGTAAAATCCCCAATACCTCCCTTAACCGCTAACCTTGGTTAAATCATTTCCCGATCACTTTCCTGCATTTTTATAAAAAAATTGATTAATCCTCATGATTAATTAACTCCGCCGATCAGATTCCCTCGATGAGATTAATTAACGTTTAATTGCGTCGGGCCCTCCATATTAAATCCTCGTCACTTCCACGTCCCCATCGCCGTTCGATCAACCCATCTGAGATCAACGGTTATTAATGATATCGCTAGCCATCTACGTCCGAACAATAACGTGCGATGGCCCGGCAGTTTTCAAATAGTGCCATGCCACGCGTCAATCATTCTATGGAATCACTCGCCCTCCACCCAAAACCACTTTTCCCCAAAAGTGGTGTGATGGAAACCACTTACCGCTTGCCTCCCGTGACTCATCCTCCGTACTTGCTGATGTCATCCATTAAATAAATAAGAAAAACCCCGTCACCCTTTGGACTTTGTGAATAAAACAATTTTTCCCGCGTCATTTTCATTATTCTGTGAACGACCAAAGTCTCATGAAGAGAATTTCAAAAACAAACTGTCAAGCGCCATCAACTGTATTTTGCTGAAGACAATTGCATACCAGTAATCCAGAGTTCGTAGGCCATAGCCTGTACCTATTTAATCACTGTTCATCTCCCAAAAAATAGGTATTTACCCCAATTCCCATTAAAACTCTGTGAAATCCTAGCTTTTGTTTTAAATTTTGCACAAAAGACAGAAACAGAGTTCAATTTGGTCTTGTTCAATCCCCAGAATTGTAAATTTCATTCCCAAAACTTGTAATTGTGTTTGTTCTTCACAAAAACCCGAAATTAATTTCTGAATCCACAAGAACCAGAAATGGAGGTTCCAGTGGCTCTGAACGTCGCACCTTTGAATGCCCCTCACAGAGATTTACACTATCTGCCCCTAGCAGATAGAGATTTTCAAATTAAAGACCTCGTTCTTAGTGATAATCCTCTTCAAACCTTTTTCCACTGCAGAGATAACTTTATAAACGGTTCTGATATTATTGGATTATGGGAATCCAATCTCCCCATGTATCTTCTCCCCTTAGTCCATATTTTTCCTGAGTTAATTCATTACTGCCATGCAAACTATGACCCCAATCAAAGAGCAGTTTTGTCCCTGAGTCAGAACATCCTTTTCCCAATCACTACTCAGTCGATAAATGAAATGCTGCAATTTCAACCTAGTCAAGCCCTCACTCCCCTATCCATGGGATAATTACTTGAAAAGTCTACCAATTTATCCCATAAAGAGTTAAATTGCATTTGTAAAACCTTCATGTTACCAAAGCATCAGCCCAAAGGCCCTCCCCCCTATGGTTATACTTTTTTCACTAATGTGGGCAGGATTATTTTGAATATGATATCATTTATCATGGGTTTCAATACTAGTGAATATGTTGATCAATTAACCCTATTATTGTTGTCTATATTTACCCCTGGATAGTCCCCTGCTGTCAAGTATGATTTTGCATCCTACATTGCTGATAAAATCCATGATCAGTTCATGAGATTTGAGAATGAAAAAATGTTCAAATATTCTTCTGTTATATATCATCTCATGATTTATTACCAATCAGAAAGTTTCCCTTTCCATGTTCAGAAACTTGATGCCAAAGGAAATCCTAGGTCTATGATATTTTGGTCTGCCATCACCCATAATTCCTCTGATTCTCCTTACTCCTATAATGAGTTTATTGACCTATTTGTACACCCTTCAACCACTTTGTTAACAGGAGTTTCTCCTCCTAGAGTCAATAATGAAATCAAGAAAATTCTACAGCTCTCAAAACAATATAGGGTAGGTGACTAGTACTTGTATCAAAATCACACTGAGATCAGAATATATGGATGTGAATTGTGCCCATTCAAGTTGCCCAAATATGTCCCCATGAGACTCTTTGCACTAGAGTATTTCAGGCAGATGATTAACTCATATATAGTTCATTTCTGCAATGCAAAGAAAAAGGCTCAACTCAGGATCAAAAGTCAATTAGGTCCCTTTGTTTGTAACTCTAGAGATGCTGGAAAGGAAGCAGAAAGAATCTTAGAAGAATATCTCAGATTACAAAAAAAATTTTACTGGGTGCCTTATGACCCAAATAGCTTTATCTATGATAGAAGAATGAAAAATAAACTATCACCATACATTCATCACAAAATTCCATAAATTGAACAATATGCCAATATGGATGAATGGATGGAAGGAACATTGGTAGAACAGGATAGTGAGCAGGTCAATGTTGAAAATGTAATGAAAGACCTTGAGAAAATACTTGACCTAGAATCTTTTGGACAGGTGCAGATACCAGGTATTGGTCCTTCTTTTGCAGGGACTTCTCAGCAAAATTTACAGGATATTAGTGCATTGGCCACAGTAAAATCTAAAGGAAAAGAAAAGGAGCCTGACATACAAGTATTTGAAAAATTCACAATGACAGAGCAACCTGAGACTTCTAAAGAACAGGTTCAAGTACAAATTCCTTCTATTCATATCAATGAGCCAGAAATTTCAATTTTACAAACTCCTATCACTATAGAAAAAGGCAAGAAGAGAGATGTTGAAGTTGCTACCCCTGTTGGTGGATCTTCATAACAGCCTCATGCTAAAAGACAAAAATTAAATCCTCTTCCAGAAGTTGATTTTGTTCAGGAAATTCCTGATAGCCAGAGAGAAGGTTTGGATATTCAACAAACAGGTACAGTCAGTGGGGCATCCACTACTTTACAGAGAAAAGAGCTGCAAAAGCAACAGAGTGTTGAAATATCTTCTTTCAAACCACCAGTTAAAGATGCAGGAGATATAAAGAAAACCTTTATCAATATAAAAGCCAGGAATGATCCACTAAGACTCCAGGTTTACAATCAGTATTTGAAGATGTCTCCTAAGAATCAAGAAAGATTGATGTCAGCTTATGACATTCAGCAAGGCAAAATGATAATGAGTCACCTCAAACCAAAAGTGCAGCAGCCTCAAACAGCTGCAGATTATATTAGAACAAATTTTGAATTCTTAGCAAAGGATATTCATCCTTTAGATCAGATTGAGTTACATAAGCAAACTGGTGAAATGATCTATTCTACTATGACCGATAAATCAATGGCAACTCAGAAGTTGCAGGATTCTTTGGAGAACACTAATGCACAATTGCAGCTTGAAAAAGCCTCTTCTCAGGCCAAAGACAACAGGATAAATACATTGGAGGAAATAATCATTGGATTGGGTCACAATCCTAAAGATTTCAAAGGTATAGATTCCCTCATTAAGAAAAAATATGATGATATTGCAGCTTTGAGAAAGCAGTTGAAATTTCCAGCTTCAAGACATCCACAAACTGAAGAGATGATAAAGAAAAATTCTGAAGAAGAAATGATGGACTTGATTTTGAAACTAAATGAGCAACTAAATGAAACAGAAAAAGAGCTTGAACAGGCATTAAAGAACAAGCAGTCTACTATTCCAGCATCAACAACAGAGGCAATTACAGGTACAGGTACATCCACAACAGGTCAGCCAACAGAGCTATCACAGGTAAATACTTCCAATTTAAGTTCTGAAGAATTAATAAAGTCAATGAATGAATTGAAACTTCAAGTAATAGAACTCCAGCACACAAAGTTACAGCTTACTAATTTAGAACAAAGATATGATCTCTCAAAAATGAATGTTGTTGATAAAACAAGAGAGATCAAAAGATTAGAAAAATTGGTTAAAGAATTGAAAAAGGATCTCACATTCGAGAAACCTTTAAAGGAAATAAATGAAATTCTTTAGGACAACATTATCCAATCAATAAAGGATGTTTGGTCTTCAATTCAGATTATGTATGAACAGAATGATTTAGTCAAATTGGCTATAGAAGAAGTTCAAAGTACAAGAGAAGAATTGGGAAATAGGCCTGAGGAAGCCAATCAACTCATACAGTTTCTAAACACTCAAACCAGACACCAACTTGCAGAACTTGGTATTTAGGATAGGACCGAAACAATTTTGGAAATAAAAAGAGTTTTTACTAAGAGAACCCTTATGCAGAATCTAGAACGAAGGTGCTCAGATATGCAAGAATAAATCATTGCCTTCAGAGAAAGATTTGATATTTTGTTGAAAAAAGGATTGCTCAGTCCTATAGTTTCAGAGGATAAACTAATGGACCTTGAAAGCTATGTTGAAAAATTGGACAATTATGTTGACAATCAGGCCAATTCTGCAACCAGTACATTAGAAGCAGCATTGCCAACAGGAAAAAATCTTCATGACAGATTGGAAAATTTATTTTATCTTGAGCATGAAGTAAAGCATTTGTTTCCAATTCAACCTACCTTTTTCAGATATACTGAGGCTAATGAAACATTGAGAAAACTTCAACGAACCAGAATACTAGAAGATAAATGGTGGGAAGAACTGTTGGAAATTTTGTAAAATTTATCCTTATATGAAATTTTGCCTATTTACTACAGTATACCATGATAAAAAGGATAAATAGAGGTCAAAGTGTATCAGTGAAAACAAAGAGTATCAGTAAAGCAAGGCAATCAGAATAGAATTACTGAGGATGACAGCAACGGGCCAAAACATAGGGCCTGCCTCCAGCACATTCTCAAAAGAAGGAAACAGCACAACATCAGTTACTTTTTATCTTATCTACGAGACCATTTGTCTCTATTTTTATTGTAACTTATTCATGAGTCACCCTAGATTATATCTCAATTTTTTATGAGATATTTTTGATAATTTTTTGTATAAATACTCCCTTAATTTCTCTTGTTTTACTATTTTAAGAATTTTGATTATTTAGTAAAGAATACTTGAATGCTATTTATTGATAATCACTCAATTTCCCTCTTTGAATGTGTTGAAAGATTCTTAATTGCCTTTCATCCATTTTAATTCCATCTCATTCTCTTTAAAGATCTAAAATTGTTCTCTGTTTGATTATCTTGCCCTGTAAAACCATCTTTTGTTTAGAAACTTAATCCAGTGAAGCCATATTTTTGACTCCATAGCCCAATGGCCTAAATTACTTCAATCTTTCCCTCAGTTATCGAATTCCACCACCTAAATTCAATCAAAACCCTTGAACTTTATAACTAGCCTAATATCTTTCAAAACAAAGATAAATTTTAAAGAGAGAGCCCTCTCTGGGTACAGATTGGCTAGACTCTGTACCTAAAATATTGGTTTGTGGTTACCTCGGACCCCTTTCCTCTTCTCTACAACTTCAAGGAAAATCTGAGTGATAACATAGTTAGTGTTAGACTCCTATACCAATAGGTGTCATATTTAATGATTGACTTGATGGGCTATGTAATATGTTCATACCTTTTCTTGTTGCAAAGGTTTTCCATATTACCAGTATTGATGGATCACCCCACACCATCCCACCCACTAGAAACGGTGAAAAAGGAAACCCGAGAAAACTTCTGAAATATCTCAAGATGACTATATGGGTGGTTCTTATGAATCAACCAACCATTCAGAACATGCTCATCAATCCAAACCACGAGTATTATGTGACAATATTCAAGCAGGCACTGAATCAAATTTCTGAAGCTATGTTAGAGAAACCCTAAACTCTCACTGAAAATAGGTGAAATGTGGCACCACTCAGAGATTGACATGTGCCAATTGGTACAAGTGGTAGACAATTGGCATGCTCAAAAAAAGAGGTGATGCAGGAATGACATGAGGGAGAAAATATCAGAAAAGCCCCAAATTTGGAGAACTAAAGCTCATCACCAACCTGAGATTGACAACTTTACATGATGTAACCTATGAAATCGTAAATGGAGAAATCATAGTAACAATAAAGTAACCTATGTAACAATAAATTCAGATTCATCCTGGGAATGGTAATGGGAGAAATCATTATGAACAACAGGAAACATGCAGAGTTGCTTACAATCAAATAGATGAAAAAACACATACAAAAAACCTAGATAATAATCATGAACAAGCTTAATATTGAATTATGAACTGTAAAGGAACTTACAAAATGTGACATTAAGAACCTGGTCAAGCGCACAAGCAAAAATATCCTGGACATGACCTTGGTTGACAAGTTGTATTGCTCATCATGCAAGAGGATTTGTACCTGCACTACCAAGTCAATCAAAATCCATCATTATCTATACAATAAATACAAGTAATTGATGTAGTATTTTTTAATCTAAGATGCATTCTTATGATAATGTTAGAACATATGTTGAAAATGTCAAAACATACCTGAATAAGCTCCTCTTCGTTTCAAGAACAATTTATTGGAGTCACATGAACTTGGAACAAGCCTCCCACGATCTGAAAGAGTAGCAACTAAGTCAACAGTGACTTTTTTTTTGCTACGCTGGATCAAGGGAGGTTTGCTCCAAGATTAAATCGCTCCAATAAATTATTCTCTACTAAACAGGGCCAACCACGTGAAGGTGGAAGCTCTTATGGCCTCCCCCCCCCCCCCCCCCTCACATCACTCTCATTTCCCCAATACCCAATCTATATTTCATTTTTTACTTTCATGAGCATAAAAAAAAATATTCAATAACTAATAAAAAAACAATTCAACAAAAAGTATGCAAGGAAACATTGCAATTAATGCTTGACAAAAAAATAGTATGATAAATGAGTTTTTTATATAACGCAAAAAAACATTCCAAGTATGGTAACGTTTGTCTTATAATAATACAATATTTTACATTGTCAATTTTTCTTTTTCTTCTTCCTATTTTTAAAGCTCCTAATTACATCATCGATATCATCGTGCTCTGCTCCTGTTTCGTGCCTTTCAACCCGCACTGCTGACCTAGTTGCGTATTCACGATGTCTGGGCTCATCCAGTGACGGGGCATCGCCTACAAAAGCAGATAATATTAAATTTTAATTGTCAGTTTTTAAATATCATTGAACTAGTTCGGTAATATTAATAAAAAAAATTGCAATGAGATTATTTACCTGGTGCACCAGTTGTCGCTGTTGACCTAGTTGCGTAGTCACGATGTCTGGTCTCATCCAGTGACGGGGCATCGCCTACAAAAACAAATAATATTAAATTTTAATTGTCAGTTTTTAAATATCATTGAACTAATTCGGTAATATTAATAAAAAAAATTGCAATGAGATTATTTACCTGGTGCACCAGTTGTCGCCGCTGACCTAGTTGCGTAGTCACGATGTCTGGTCTCATCCAGTGATGGGGCATCGCCTACAAAAAGAGATAATATTAAATTTTAATTGTCAGTTTTTAAATATCATTGAACTAGTTCGGTAATATTAATAAAAAAAATTGCAATGAGATTATTTACCTGGTGCACCAGTTGTCACCGTTGGGACTGTTGCCTTGTCTTCCTCTCTGGTGGTAAGATCCTCAAGGGAAACATTATCTGTCATTTAAACAAAAAACGTTATAAGGACAACCATCAAGGTATAATTAGAAAAAATTATAAGTGGAAATTAATTACCGTCACGGCCCTCACTGATAGTAACATTGTCGGCCTGGTCCCTACTACAATGATCAGGTTGCACGTGAGGATCATCTACATTTGGCTCTAAAACTGGGTTATTTGCATCGTCGGTAGTGTTGCTCCCCTGATTTAAACAAAGTTGTTAGACATTAAATTTATGGATAAAAACAAACATATTGAAAGGTTAATGTTTTACCTTATCAGGCATTCTGGATCTTGGGACCTGCCCCAAGCTTATGCGACGTTCAACTACGGCTTGATAGCCGAAATGGAAAGCGATATTTTTATCTTCCTCTGTAGTTTCTGTTCCGAAGTCATCACCCTACATTACATATGATTGTGTATTTTTAATCATATTTTATAGGATTACAAAAACATTGGAAGGCGATACAATTAATTATAAGATGTTTAGCTACTTAATTACAATTCTTGCGGCCAATTTCAAGTAGCCGCCCTGGCCTAGCTTGTGATGGCCCTTTTTTTCAATCCTAGCTTTGGTTGCCTTTGAGGTGTCAAGCAACCTAGCATCAAAAGATTGAAGTCAGATATGACGTAGCACACTTTTATTTTAGACATAGATAAAATTAAAGCTATTGAATTAAAGTTGTAATTTACCTTGCGGGTCCAGTTGGCATTTTTCCTTCTTTCTTTGCCCTTTTCTCTTTTCTGTCATGGATGAGTGCTCTCCACTCACTCTCTGAAACTGCGAGAGGAAGCTCATATCTAGGGTTAAATTGCAATTGCGTCCTATAGGTGTCCCTGGTATATTTCAAATATTTGTCGGCTACCTGAGCCACCGCTTTTCTGTCAAATGTGCCGACCCCAAAAAGGGCTTCTAGATAATCTAGAAGTTCTTTTTCAGGTTGGAATTCTGGGAATTCCACCCTGTACGTATGGTTGGGCCAAAAATTACCAACGCATGGCTCTCCAGAATCCTGTAGAACTCATTGTTTCCTACACAGAATAAAACCAAAAGAAAAAGAAGATATTATCATTAATTTAAAAATAAAAACCATGATAAATATGTTTTAGATAAAGTACATGAAATAGTTAAAATATTAAAATTTACCTGGGAGTTGTACATGCTTTATAGGGACACCCTCATCGTTCACCAACAACGTGCCATTAATGGTCCCTGTGGAGCTGACACGTGTAGCTCCAGGAAACGCAATAATGTAGTTGGCCATATCGGCCTCATCATTGCCAACACGTTCAGCGGTTGGCTGGGTATCTGCTTGGGCAGGGTGTGTTTCTTGGCTGGCACCTAAAGGAGTAGAAGGTGTACGAGAGGGTTGTTGGGAAATTTCTTGCCCTTGTGTCCCACTACCACCAACACTGGGTTCAGCAAATGCTAAAAAACGCTACATACAAAAGAACTTTTTGTTAGTTTAGTCAATGTAAAAATTAAAAATCAAACTATCACAATTCATCTCATGCAGAACAAAAAAAATATCCTTTTGACTTTTTATTATTACCTAATATCTTTCTAGCTGGCTCATAAGATGTTTTATCCTCTCTTCTGTTTCAGGTGTTTGAGGCGCGTCTATCAAAGTATTAAATTCTGACCTTGCATCTCGTGCCTTTTTTCGCAACAAGAACACTGGAAATAGGGATGATGAAAGCTCTTCCTCGAAGAGGGAATCATCAGGCGTACCATGGCTAGGTGTCTGCATATTTGAACAAATTAAATATTATTTCAACTATGTAAATAACTAAAATACCTAAAGATAGAGCAATGTTGGCACTTTACATGTTCTTCCGCTGGCCTCTTTCTGCGATCATTCCGTCTCGGGGTTGTTTGTGCACTACTCTGATCAGTCTGCCACATTTCAATAAAATTATAAATGTAAAAACTTGAAAACAATATCTAACTTGAAAACACAAAATGAAAACTGAAATAATTTCTAATAAGACACCGGAAGACAGAGTTAGAGTTTCAAATATGCCTTGCATTGAGTTCAGTCCTGGAAACATGTCATTGCACATTAAGGCACCCAAACAAGAGACGAGTTGGTAATGAAGACCTTATTGAATATATTGTTGGAGAAAATTCTAGTGAACTTGTTGTGAAGACCTTGAGGATATTTTTGGAGCAACATTGTTGAAGCTGATGGTATAGCATTGTTGGAAACGATCTTGAAGGGCCTTGAAGTGAAGCTTTTGGAGCAACTATTGAAAAATCCTTAGAGCATTTAAGTAAGGCACTTTCTATCTTCCATCACCTTTTTCCTTTCAATATCCTTTAAATTATTTTGTTGATATTTAATGTTTGAAATCACGTTATAATTCCTTGATTATATGTGTTTGGGGACTTTCCCTTTGAAATTACCCAAAAATACCCTGGCAATTTTATCTTCGGGATGCATGTCTGACCCTATTGTTCAATATTTTGATTGATAGTAGTAAACATAGAGAGTTATGGGGCTCTTGACTTGGTTTGGTTGGGCCATTAGATCCCTAACATCTACTAGGGAGAACCCCCCTTGAGTTGGAGGAGAGATAGCCCGAAGTGAAAAGAGGTTGGTGAGGTGACAATGGGGCTATTGAATTACACATGGTATCACACTTTAGCTTTAGGACTTTATCTTGAGAAGTGCGAGATTTTGCTATATCAATTCTCAAATTTTTTACAACATTATTTTTAAGAACTAATAAGAAGTGATGCTGAGGGGTTTTTGGGTATAAGAAACAATACCATTTAAAAACTAGGATTCTCAGTCCTTGGCATTCCTTCACCTGGGCCTAGGGGCACACTGGAATAATTTCACACTAAACCATGAAAACTTAAAAGTAACTTAACAGATCCATAAAGTAATAATAATCATAATTCCTAATTTCCTATTGTACGATATGATGCAAATTATTCAAACATGAAGCAATGAAGACATGCAATGTCTGAATTTCAAGATTGATGAACCAATACGAGAAGTTAGAAACTACAACTTTGATTCAATACTCTGTGTCCTAACTCCAGGAAGGAATCTAGTTTGTAGTACAGAACATGCATCGTGTATTATCAATTCTTAATTGACAACAGCTAAAGGTCATCTACCTCATCAATTCCTTCCCATTTTGTGTTATTATGTTATATTCCTTGTAAAAGTGTCAAATTTCTCTCAAAGTAAGCAACCACTAAATAAAATAAAAAATAGTTGAGATATGATTGAGAAATGGTCATTTATTTCTTGAAAGGATCTTCACAATTTCTTTGGTTGTTTTTCATCTCAAGAAACAAGAAATGACCTAAGAAACTATCGTGATGTAATATAATAAACAACATGGTGCAATGGCCATTTTCAAAGCCAAATGATGTCCATTGAGGACATGGACTTTATTTGGTTCCTGTTTCATAGGAGTTTCGGGTAGAAATGGAACTTTGTTGTACCATTTCCAGTAGTAAAAAGGGAAAACCTTATTTTTCCATGGGAAATAATTTACCTTTCCTTTTTCAAGATAATCTAAATAAAAAAAAATATGAACTATATTGCACACATTCTTGGATAATGTGAAAGTGGAAAAGGAATACCCTACACAAGTGATGCACACATGTACATTTGAACACTAATAGATTTTTGTAGTTGAAATGCAATGCTTGTTTTCATTTAAATGTAGGGTTTTAAAGCAGGGAGAAATAATGGCTGCCAAATTAATAAGCGTTTCTTTGGGAAAAATTTAAATCTTGTATTAGGTGATGAAGATAATAGAGGGTATTGAATCTTGATTCTTGACATCTAGAGAGAACCCTACAGCCTAACACAATCCAATGGAATTGACCAAAAAAACCCAAATAGAGTCAACCCTACTGTAGGAGGAAGGGCCTGCAGTAAGAACTTACCATTTTGCAAGAGCTGAGGGCGAATGCGGGCGGGTATTGTTATACGGGCGGGGTGAATACGGGGGTGAATGTTGTTCTTCAAGAGCTCAAGGTGAATTCTGAGGGCGAATGCTGTTCTGCAAGAGCTCGGGGCGAATGCTGTTCTGCAAGAACTCAGGGCGAATGCTGTTCTGCAAGAGCTAAGGGTGAATGCTGAGGGCGAATTTTGTTCTGCAAGAGCGGAGGGCGAATGCGCGCCTGATATCAGACGTTAATGTAGCACACATGTACATTATAACACTAATATATTTTTGTAGTTGAAATGCAATGCTTTTTTTCATTTAAATGTAGGGTTTTTAAAGAAGGGAGAAATAATGGCTGCCAAATTAATAAGCGTTTCTTTGGGAAAAATTTAGATCTTGTATTGGGTGATGAAGATAATAGAGGGTATTGAATCTTGATTCTTGACATCTAGAGAGAACCCTACAGCCTAACACAATCCAATGGAATTGACCAAAAAAACCCAAATAGAGTCAACCCTACTATAGGAGGAAGGGCCTGCAGTAAGAATTTACCATTTTGCAAGAGCTAAGGGCGAATGCTGAGGGCGAATGCTAAGGGAAAATGTTTTTCTACAAGATCTAAGGGCGAATGTTGTTCTGCAAGAGCGGAGGGCGAATGTGCGCATGATATCAGACGTTAATGTAGCTATTGCGACGGATACGAAACAATAAAATCATTTTTATGTAGCGCGCATATAAGTTTCGTATTTTTATGTTGCGCACATATAAGTGTCGTTATACCGATGGCGTAAAAAGCGTCGCTATTGCGACGGGTGCCTCTAAACGTCGCAATTGCGACACTTAGACATTGTGGCGCACTTGCGACGTTTGGAGGCAGTCGTCGCAATAGCAACGCTTTGAGCCATAGTGTCGCAATTGCGACGTCTTCCTCCAAACGTCGCAATTGCGACACTTTTCTAAGTGTCGGTATTGCGACACTTTTCTATAAACGTCGGTATAGCGACGGTTTCGGGCGGGATGGAAAAAATTTGGGGAAATTTTCGACATTTGGTCAAAAGCGTCGGAACCAAGTCCACCAAATGTAGTAGTGAGTTTAAGGGGGGAGCAGCAGTACATGACCCCTCTATAATGGATCTGCAGCATCAAATAGAAATTTTGACATAAAAAATCAGAGAAATTCAACCAATGCGACTGGCGAGACTGAATGTATGGTGCACACATTGTCTCATGGAAGGACATGTGGTAACTGAATTTCCATGGTTGTGGGGGAAGAACGTGGGGACATCAGCTGCAGGAGCACAGGCGGCTCCACCATTAGGAGGAATTGCACAAATAAACACCCAGGGACTATATCCACCACAACAGCAATACACAGGGTTCCCTGCACAACAAAGTCCAACCACCAATGAGTATTGTGAAATATGTAATAATATGGGCCATCAACCTCGCCTGTGTCTGATCTTAAAAAAATGTTCCAACATTCTGAATAATATATACTGTGAGTTATGTGCCTCAACAACACATGGCACAGAGTAGTGTCGAGCTCTGGATGCACTGGCGGAACAACTGGACCGGCCTTCATACAGTGAACGAAGCTCCCCGAGGAAGAGGAGGAGGCAAGAGAGGGGGCCGAGCAGGAGGTAGAGGTCCAATAAGATGCTACAACTACAACCAAGAAGGACATGTAGCTAGATAATGTCCACTCCCTAGAAGACCCTGGTGTTCCCAGTGCCGGGTTAACACACACGCAACAGAATATTGTCCTGAGCTCATCAAAAGATGGGAGGAAAGAGCTAGACAGAGGGGGACAAATCTAGTAAATGCAGAACCCAGGTTGAGGGGAACTCAGACAATGCAAACATGGCCAGAGTAACATGAGGAGGAAAAATAACAGGGGAATATGCACATACTATGGACACGATAAAATTTATCAGGCCAACATCCCCAAAACTCCTGATCAAACCAGAACAACAGAAACAATTTTTTCAGGAAGCAGCAGAAACATTTTCCCAACTCGGGGGAAACAAAGGTATTTATTTACAGCAAACTCAGGAAGACAATGAAACCCGAGGTAATTCAGAAGCTTTGATCCAGGAGTGGTTCCATCTATTCCTAAAAATTGTTAACAACGTGACAATGCTAGAACAGCTAAAGCAGAACTTGGAAGGGGTGCTGAAGAAGAGCATGTTGGGGTTCCCATGTTTTGGCCAGATTGGTAAGACCAAAAGATGAGACAACATCATAACCACTTTCAGACCTCAGGATCTAGCCCTCCTGGGTCCAGAGAGGGATCTCTCTAATAAAAAAAAGAATGATGTATCTTTGAAAGCTCAAAATGAGATGTTAGGCTATGTATGAAGCACAAAGGGGTGGGGTTTAAATTATTTGGTTGGTTGGTTGCTGGGTTGGTCATGAGATCATAGACTAAGAAATTAATGGGAGGAAAGGAACAAAACAGTAGGATGTTTCAGCAAAGAGGATAGGTCAAGAAAGTGCCATCCATTGGGCTATGGAGTCATGAAAGGGAATAACTTGCAACAACTAGCCAGGCTTTCAGAGGGCAAGTCATCTACACTAAAGAATATTTTTAGATATATGATGGAATGGAACATTAAGGACTGAAAGTGAAAGAAGGAAAGCAACCCAATTTTTGTCTATAGATCATGTCAGAGGTCATTTAACTCCAGACTTGCTTGGACATACTCATAGGAAAATTTCAAAGGAGGGACAAAGGGGTAGCTTATAGATCGGACCAGAGGTCATTTAACTCCAGGTCAGCTTTAGCATGCTCCAAGGGGAAAAATAAAGATAAGTTTGACATAGCTAGGGTCTATAGATCAGAGAAGGACTTTGAACCTTCAATGCTTTGACACCAGCAAGAGATCTTAGAAAGGCCAGCTGGTCGTACAAGGATCCTAGTGGACAGGGCTAACTCTAATCCCCAGTGTTCCCAAATCTTCTATCTTAAACCCAACAAGAACAACTAAAGACAGATTCCATTAATTCATACATCAGCTAGCAGGAAATGACATCCACTACATTGGTTAAATTAACTAAAATCAACCCTTAGATAACACATTTAGCAGAAAAAATTGAAGGCGAGGAGAGTAGAGACATAGGGTACCTAACAAGGGTAAATCCTATGCCATATTTCTGATGCAAGCCAGCAAAAACTGAAACAGTATGAAAATATAATAAACAGTGTTAGAAAAACATCACCAATAGTAATATACCAGGATCCTGTGAAATGTGCTTGATTAATTGATGCAAAACCAGTCACATACACTGAGCTCAATGGCTTTTACAATCCAAACTTCTCCTCCCAGCCTACTACAATACAAACTACTCTGCTACTTTCTCCCAAAAATGTTATAACAGTCAAAACTGAATCCCTCTAACTACAACGGCAACAACCAAACAACAACAACAACCAACAACCACCTTTACAATATGTTCTCAAGGATTCTTATAGGAGAAAGGAATAACAAGAGTAGATGTAAACTTAAATGCAGCATTAAATTCTGAAGCAGCAGGAGGGTCGAGACTCCATTCAGTTTAAATTCTGTTCATTTATCTCTGGTACTCGTTGGATGATGGAGTGGTCTTCGTCAGGTTTCCATTTACTCCAGGTATGTCTCTAGTGTACTAAAAAAAATGCAGAATGATGATGCTAGGGTCTGCCATATTGTATAATTAATGCACTGGTAGCATAGGACTGTTGTTAGGGCTGAAAAATCTCCCTAGAACATGGTATAGAATGCAGACGGTATGGGTGCATCTTCCTTTTATGGAAGAACGTTATGTTGATACGGAAACCCTGATAGTATGGTTTTCTGTGCATTGGACCTTCTGAGCGATCCACGAGGTCTTTAATTCTGGTACCTTGCCTTTGAATAATTGGATTAAGGCTTATAATTTGTAATTACAAGCCTTAAACGCTCTATTTTTCCACTGATACTCTTTGCCGCTTTCTCATTTGCCTCTGACTGTGAAATATGTGCTTTAATGGCGCTGGGGAATATTTTGCATAGTTTAAAACCATGTTCCTTTAATGCAAGCCTGTTATGGCTCCTTCCCAGGCTTTCTTCGTGATTTCGGCCTCTGAAAAATGGTCCTTTCTGCTTTTTTTGCCACTGTAATAAAGACTATGTAATCACGGTGGCTTTCACCCTCTGATAACCCTGCAAAACACGAAAACCTATTAAGAAAACATGCACGAGGAGGGTGGCGCGGATGACTGTGGAAATGGCAGCATGGCCCGGACGTGGAGGAAAACCATGGAACAGCAGGAAATGCACGGGACGACGTCGAGACAGACAGTTTAATGTAAAACATTAAACTTTGACCTTTAAATGAATATATATACAGGGACAGGCGAAAGATGTGATGAAACACGTGGAATGGTGACGTGGCGGGAGTGGTCAATGGCGAGACATGCAATCGAATTTGGACCATCCGATCTCATGAGGAGATCGACGGCTGGAGACATGCCGAGGGCGATTGAATCTGGACCGTCCAATCTCAGGAGGAGATCGATGGCTGAAAATGCATCGGAGCAAGATGGATGGTGGGCCAGGGGTACGGATTCCTTGGGTTATCTTCCACGCATCTTCGGGGTGCGATGACCGTTGGATGGAGGGCTTCAGATCGGACGGTTGATATGCATATCGCGTCGGGTCAAATGCCGAACGATAACATGCGATGGGTGGGCGGTTTTGAAACAGTGCCACTGCCACGCGTCGTGCGATGAGTGGAATCGCTGGCCAAATGAAAAATACCGCCCACCTCTCAAAGGCGGTGCGATGGAAACTGGCGGATTTTGAACAGTGATCGTGGTGCGTTTGCGGGGACCACCGGGCGGGTAAAAATCTGACCATCGATCTGGTGGGTAAATAAATGGTGGAGATGCGATGAACAGGCAGTGAAAGGGTTGAGAGACGGACATTGTGGGGATCGCGACGACCGTTCGATCTGTATAGATCGACGGCTCAAAACGCGCTCGATATGGATTTTGCGATAAGCGCCTTCCACCTTGGTGCCTGGGTCACATGGTGGAATGGTTAGGGGACTGGACGAAAGGTGCTAAACCCATAGACATGAAGAATATGATTATTTGGCCCGGTTTTAGTGCATTTTCAGGCCAATAAAGGGTAACGATAGAGGAAAGAAGGGGAAATTAAACCACACCAGGGATGTGTGTATGGTTTAGAGGGGGTTTTTTGGAAAGTTTAGAAGGATTAGGGGAGGGATTTGGGGTAGAAAGGAGGCTTTGAAAAAAGGAAAAAGGGATGAAATGGAGAATTCTGCAGGGGTACAAGGGGCAAATTAAAGCCTTTTGGAGCACAATTTTTGTAATCAGAGAGGCTTAATAATGGGAAACAACAGACGGGATTTATCAAAGGAAAAAGGCACAAGGAGACTTCAAGGATGATGTGTTTTTAGAGGAAATGCATTCCTTGAAGACTCAAAAACATTTTAGCCCCCTATTTGCTTGTCAAAAAATTCATAGGGGGCTAACAGTGGCTCCACATGGGGATGGCTTCTTCTTGAAGGAGTCAAGAATTCAGAAAATAAATCTTTGGTGTAGGCCAGATGCTTGGTACTTGACTGATTCTTTTCTTCTCTTGGATCAACTGCCACAAACTGTGAAGACATCAAATCAGCAAAAAAACTCTCAAACAATCTACCTACCCATCCTACAATCCTAGAATTTTTTCTTCTAGGGTGCATTTGAACTAGCAGACCCTTTACATCATTTTATTTTTTACAAGCAAGAAAATAAACCTATTCTATTTCTACCCTTATTACTCCATGATACTAGATTAAATTTTTGGTCTCATATGTTTCTCTACCTACTCTAATATCTGTTGGGATTAAACTGTCCAGCAGATTTCTTCTCTACATTCTATAACAGAAATTGAAAAACAGCCAAGTCAGGATTAGACTGTTTGACTGGCTGGACTTTGCAAAAATTAAACAACTAACTACATGCTCACACACTGAGATTTATTGAGCTTTTCCTACCTACCCTACTCTAACTAGAATATTTACAAGTCTAGCTTACAAACATTGTCTTCCAATGCAACCAGTCCATCAAGTGATCCCATAACTGGTCTTTCTTGCTCAACTCCTTGAGCAGGATGGATAGGCAGGGTATCTCCCACTCTTTTTGTTCCATAATAGCAGCTTTTAAAAAATTTCTTTCTGTTTGCCACATGCTGCTCAAAAAGACCCTTGATCCTTCTTCAAATGTGTGCAGGAAATGTACATAAGGATCATGAAATGATACCTGGTTATGAATATCTAGCAAGCAGGCTTCAACCAGGATTTCCTCTTCTTCCACTGGATCAAGAATAAGACTCTCTTAAGAAAGAGAATCTCCCTCATCTTCTTCATTTTCTGAACTAGAGGACTCATCATATATGGCAATGTTGTCCTCTTGGAGCTCTGATATATTCTGATCTGGGGTGCTGAGCTCTGTGAAGAGATCCATGTATTCTTGAGCAGGGGTATGTTCCTTTGCTTTCTCTTTTTCAAGAGAAAACCCCTTAATTTCAATCTGCTCAGAAATTTCTTCTTTGCTTACCTCCTCATCTTCTGAAAAAGAAAGCTGCTGGTTTCCAGTCTCACTAATGATCTGTGGTAAAGCAGAATAAAGATTCAAAGAATCTTCATCTACTATTATACTATCGTAGCTCTCCCCCATCAGTGTCATAAATAGCCTGCATTGGTTCGTTACTCTCTAGAAGTAAAGGGAACTGATTTTCCTCCCATAAATCTACTAATGATGACCCTGCAAGATTATCTTTTGTTTGGAGAACATCATCATCAGATAGATCAAAAATAGGAAAATCATGAATATAAGTAATGCTACCAACCAGACATACTAGATTATCAGCAGATTTTTCTTCACTCTGATTTACATGTGAGCTTTCCAATTCTGTACAACAAAGCTCATCAGATGAATGGACAATAATGTATGATCTATAAAAAAAATCAGAGGTTGGTTGTCCATTGATGATCTGATCTATTTCTTCTTCTGTCAAAGGGGAAGATGGTCTTGTGTTCCTTTGTGCAGAAGTGCAACAGCTCTCTGTTTCCTTTGAAGACTAGATTTGAGGCAGAATGTCATCTGAAGCCTCAACTGCAAGGGATGGTAGATCAGCATCTGAGTTTTCAAGAATATCTTGAGGAATGTCTACGGTCTCTTGACTTTTTCTTTCCTTAGCTGATTCATCCATGTTCTTGTGATAGCTAGGATGCATATGAAATTCTTGAATGGTTGTTAACAGATCTTCAGGATGCATATTAACCAAATCCTCATCAATATCTAACAGGTACTGTATGATATTCTGAGATTAATCACAACAATCCCATGATAAGGATGGAGAGTTTCCTTTATAATTCTTGTAAAATACTTGGTGCATGTCCCTTAAAGAAAACAAACTTTGAGGTTCTAACCATTCATACCAGACCCTAGCTTTTCCTTCTAATGTTGCCATGAACATTTTCATTAGGCAGTCTTCATGCCATTCAACTTTAAATTTCCACACATGTATATGAAACTTGATGAGATGTAGCAAGGGGTCATCAGCGTTTTCACCCTGAAAGGTAGGCAGGTTTTTTAACCAGTCCACTTCATGCATTTTGTGTGGGAATCCAGGGATATGCTCCCTACTCATTGGGGAATATCTTCTCTGTATGCGTGGAAGCATGTTTGTAAATAAGAAAGAGGTCATTGTATCTTCTCGACCAGTTCAAAGTCTTCTACCAGTGGAGTCATTTGGTCTTCTAGGAGTTATGGAGTGTGGAGTCGCCAGGTGGATGTATATGAATGTTTGAAGCAGGATGTTGTCCACCATCAGAAATTGAATGCCAATCTAACCAGAGATCTTGGGTCTTTTGAGTGCTTAAAAGTGTGTAAGATAAATTCACTCAATCCCCAATGGAGTCGCCATTATGTTGGGGTTCCCATGTTTTGGCCAGATTGGCAAGACCAAAAGATGAGACAACATCAGAACCACTTTCAGACCTCAGGATCTAGCCCTCCTGGGTCCAGAGAGGGATCTCTCTAATAAATTAAAGAATGATGTATCTTTGAAAGCTCAAAATGAGATGTTAGGCTAGGTATGAAACACAAAAGGGGGGGGGGGGGTTTAATGATTTGGTTGGTTGGTTGGTTGCTGGGTTGGTCATGAGATCATAGACTGAGAAAGTAATGGGAGGAAAGGAACAAAATAGTAGGATGTTTCAGCAAAGAGGATAGGTCAAGAAAGTGCCATCCATTGGGCTATGGAGTCATGAAAGGGAATTACTTGCAACAACTAGCCAGGCTTTCAGAGGGCAAGTCATCTACACTAAAGGATCTTTTTAGATAGATGATGGAATGGAACATTAAGGATTGAAAGTGCAAGAAGGAAAGCAACCCAATTTCTATCTATAGATTAGGTTAGAGGTCATTTAACTCCAGACCTGCTTGGACATACTCATAGGCAACTCTCAAAGGAGGGACAAAGGGGCAGCTTATAGATCGGACCAGAGGTCATTTAACTCCAGGTCAGCTTTAGCATGCTCCAAGGGGAAAAACAGAGATAAGTTTGATAGAGCCAGGGTCTATAGATCAGAGAAGAACTTTGAACCTTCAATGCTTTGACACCAATAAGAGATCTTATAAAGGCCAGCTGGTTGCACAAGGATCCTAGTGTACAGGGCTAAATCTAATCCCCAATGTTCAAAAATCTTCCATCTTAAACCCAACTAGAACAACTAAAGACATATTCCATTAATTCATACATCAGATAGCAGGCAATGACATCCACTACACTGGTTAAATTAACTGAAATCAACCCTTAGATAACACATTTAGCATAAAACATTGAAGGTGAGGAGAGCAGAGACATAGGGTACCTGTCTGCTCAACTTAGTGTTCCTAAATTGATGTCATAAATTGTCAACCAGGGCTAGTAAACTGTTGAAGTGAAGTGCACTGTATGTGCCTAGGTATTTGTTTCTCACTACGTTGTGTTTAG